>CM060680.1:193440728-193734821 GCA_030686995.1 Artemisia argyi | reverse complement strand
TATTTTATGCTTTTATGTAACTGTAATGTTGTAATCTACTTAGAAGTTCAATATAAATTTCCATGTCTTTCTTTACTTTAGGCTTTTATTATATGTTTTCAGATATGCTTTTAATTCAATCTTCTAAATTGGAATGGTGATATCTTTTTAAGTTTAAAGCTTTTAAATTTCAGCCGTGTACTCACTTTTTAGTTTTAATATAAAATCGAAGTTTTAGTAGGAATCTGTTTATGCTCTATAATGGCTGAGATGTTTTCGTAACTTCTCATAAGCTCTCAAAAGTGTAAAAGGGAGGAGAAAAGAAGAAGCTGTGGCAGTAAGAATCATGGATGGAAATGGTTTAGCGCTTGTGGGAAGCAGTAGGACGGATATAAATTGATATCACCACGGTTCATCTCGGTTAAAGGTCCCATATTCTTGTTTGCTCATCTTCAGTCTTTAGTATCCATTTATCATAATCTGTGATTGTTAGTTGCTTTTGTGATTTGTTGCTTGCCTTTGTTTATTTAAGTGTATTTTAGCTTAAAAGTAGTTAACTTGTTGGTTTCATGGCTTAAATTCCGTAATTGTTGTATAACAGCTTCAAAATAGTTTCATTGGTATTGAATGGGTTAACCTGTTATGTTGAGTTTTTGAGATTATTAGTAGTAAAAGTTGGTCCAGGCAGTGTACCTTAGGATTATATAAACTGGTCATGCTCTAAAATCTGTGAGTCATTAAGTTAAAAGCTAAGTCATAACTCTATCTCACGATCTCAGTTTGTATACTTGGTTAGAAAACAGTTAGTGTAACAGTCATATTAGGTTTAAATTGTGTTAAGTTTGCTGAACTTGGTCTCATTTTAGGATAATACATCATAATTAGCAATTTTGAATCATTTAAATTTTGTTGTAGTCAACTTTTGTAATAACTAAAAAGGTCAAGATTTTCATGTTTGATTAAAAATTGAACAAAACATCAGCTCTTGTGTAGTCTTTAATCATATTCGGAAATGATTAAATCTTGTTATTTTATGTTCATTCATGGCTAGAGTATCTGAATCAAGTAGGGAATTTCATTTTGAAACGGATTTACTTAACGAAAATCAATCTCAAAGAAACCCATTTGGCCTTGTATTTGCCCGGCACCATTGGTTTCACCTTTCTGACCCGTATTTCAATTGACCATAACGTGCTCCAAACGTGAGCCTAGCCCTTGATTTTTGATGCCTTGTATACCCCACAGTATTGGCTTGTTAGTTCCATCAGGAGTTTGCTCTTATATGCTCGCTTGCTAGCTTAGTTTGCCCTCCCAAGTTGTCCCCGTAGCCATCTTTGCTGCTGCTAATTCATCAGCAACTTAGCTTTGTTGATTTCCTTTTCCTTGAATTCTTGTTCATTAACTGTTATCAGGATATTAGTTTGAAGTTATATGAGTTCATGTTCACCTAGGTTACATCTTGAATTTCGCTTATGTTAGTTCATAGGTTATTGTGATAGTTGCTATTTTCGTTAATATCGCTTTAGTATAAACATTGTATTTGTTTGATTTTTCAATTGGTATAAGCTTATGTAAAACTTTTCAATAAAAATTTCCCCACAAAAGTTGCGCATAACCTGTTGTTCAGTAGTGTTGCAAAAAGAAAATTGAAAGGAAAATAGTTTGCAAAAGCTGACCGGGTAACAGCTCATGACACAACATGCTTACCATCTGCTCTTTGCACATTTTTTTTGCTATACTTTGCAATAGTTAGTACTTAACCTTTTGTTGTTTGTTGTGCTTATTTAAATTAATCTGTTTCAGAATGCTTATTTTTCTGCTTATTGTGTAGTGTGCTCCCTTTCCTATTATTTTTCATAGATTAGTGATTAGTTGTAGTGTTCGTCTAAAAAGTTTTAGATTTAATTAAGCTCGTTTACTATTTATTAGGAATTAGTTAGTATTTAAAAGTTTTCAATTTATAACAATTAGGATTTTCATTAAATAAGTTAATTTTCTTTTTGCTAAAATTTTCTATTGTCACCTAGTATGTAAGAAAATTAGTTTTATGCCCGTAAGACTAGCCGTACATAGATTTCACTTTTCATTTTGCGCGTTGACGTTATCCTTAATTGAAACGCGCGTTTCTAGTTTTAAGATACTTTTTTACGTTTAGTTGTTTTTGCTTAATTGTTCCACAATATCAAATAATCAAAATCTCATCCGTACAAGCATTTCAATCTCGAACCTCAAACGATATTTTCCATTCACACCTCGTTGGGACACGACCTGGGTGACCACTTGCCCGGTATCACAAATATAACGTATTCACGGGTTTTGCACGTGAGCGTTTTCACAAAGGTTGAATAATCAATTCCTCACATACTTTGTATTTATTTGATACCTGTATTACAGCCCTGTCAGAGATGTAAAGATCGTTAAAGATCTGTTATATGCACATGAAAACTATACATGAGATCTATTTGCATGTACTTCCGTTTCTATTTTGAGTCTTTCTTTTTATGTTTTTTTTTTGTGCCCGAGTCTTGTAAAACTGCGATCTTTGTGATGGTCAATGTGTTGTTGTGACTGTTGGTAATCGTGAGGTCTCGTTTGTGCTCGAGACATGTTTGTGTACGATATGGGTTTGTGATTAAATGCACATCAGACAGCTTTTTTCATGGTAGTGAAGATTAGTGCCAAAAAAATGATATGATGAAAATGGTTTGATAGTTGTGTATTCATAATGTTCAAAAAAGTGTAACTCCAACCCTTTTGTGTTCACTCCATCATTACATGATTGTTTATATTCCTTGGAGTTTAATATATAGATGTAAATTCGTGTATTTGATATACTTTTGATGCTGCTTAACTGTTTGTACGGTATATTTTTTTTGTGCACAACCCCCATTGCACGTTAAATTAAGGGGATAAGCTTTAAGTATTATAGATTATAAAGTTGAGTTTTTGGATGACTAATACCTTATGCTTTAGTGTGACTAACCATTGCCAATGAATGGTTGCCTTCTTTTTTGTATGATTTGCTTTAGTGTGATTAAAAGTTTCATCTCATAATAACTCACGTGTTCTACTTCATTGATTTTTCCGTAACTCCACACCATTGCCAACGAAGTGTTGCCTTCTTCAAATTATGTTTTTGTTTAATAACACATATTTATAGATAGTAATTTTAAATTTGATACTTGACATAAACATAAATAAACAATTTAGAGGTGAATAAACAATTTAGATATGAAGAATCTGGTAAATTGAAGAAATTAAATTATCTTTATGTTCACATCAAAACAACAACATTTTTATGAACAATGAAATGTTGATTTTGATGAACAACATCTGAAAACTCTACAAGTTACAAACATTTTTCATGTTTATTTGATGACCACTTTCTATTTTTAAGATAAGCAACTTTTTCGTACAAACAATTTTCATGTTTATCTGATGACCACTTTCTATTCTTAGGATAAACAACTTTTGATGATAAAAGGTTTAATATAACTAACTTTGATTCTACTATTATGAACAACACACTTTTCATGAGTTTTCTTTGACGAATAAAGTTTTCACATGGTGACCATTGATTCAACTATAATAAACATCACGTTGTTCATCAATTTTCCTAATGATGAACTTATTTCTTTTTGTTGATGATCACATTTTTAAAAACCTTATTATTAGTATGTATTAATTTTAAGAGTGAATATAGATGGAGAAGGAGGTGATTTATAGTGGATATGAAAACGAGGTTGTTGGTGAGGAGTAAATTGGGTAGAAGAATCGAGAATAAATGAGTAGTTATAAAAAAAGTAGGATGGAGGATGAGAAATCCACGAGTCAGGCTTTGATTTTTTTTTAGAAATAAAAAATATGATACTTTTCATAGGATCGAGAATCTTACACTCAAATGTGTAATGAGACTCAAATTTTGAAATACCATGGACTCCACACTTTCATTAGAAGTAAACAATTATGTTTGTTTATTTTTTTTATTATTTTTTTCTTGCAAAAGGATAATCCTTTGATACGAAGATCAAAAAGATCCCATTGATGTTACACTTAATTTGCCAACAAACACACACCAACTTTAAGTTGCAACTAATTAGAAATTATGTAAGCACGCAATGTTGAATTAGCGACTGTGTTAGACAACAATAAATGTTGAATTAGTGGTCCTGCCATCTAACACTGATATACTAACATACAACCAACTATTTGCTCCTTGTGATTGCCGACCAATTTATGTCGCACACAAAAAAATAAGGGGTAATAGAAATGCCTAAATGTGAACATTATTAGTCCCCGCGGGTACAACTATATTACATATCTAGTCCAATACACGCGTAAAACATTATCTTCACAAAATAGTCAAGCTAACAGTCAAATTTGAGATGTAAAAGTTGAAATAATCAAAATAAAGTACAAAATGGTTTTCACAAGTTGTCATACAACTAAGTAAAGCCAATTTTATCGATAATGAAGTAGCAAGAAATTCATTAGCCAAAATCACCATTAATTGCACCCATTCACTTTTATCAACTTTCCTTTTTCTGACCATTACCCTTCCACACAAATCCAACTATGTATTTATTACAAATCGCAATGGAGTCACTGAGTAAACCAAATTGGATTTAAGCTGCTGCCACACCTCCAACGAGTATCCACACTCAAAAAACAAATGATTATGGGATTCAAGCCCATTGATGGTACCATGTGTGAACAAGGATATTGAGTTAAAGGCATCAAGGGCAACTTCTATGTTGGCTACTATGTGATCTTCTCTACAAACAGCTATAATAAAAATCCGAAGGCTGAAAAACATGTAGACTGTTCTTATATGCTGGTAACAAGATGGTTTCAATAAAACATGACACGCTAAATATTAAAATCTAACAAAACTAGTATGACTCAAACTCTATGCTTACCTATGTCTTAAGAGACTTTCTCGGCCATGATAGGACTTCCATTAGTATGAGTCTGCATAAAAGCGTTCTTGTATCTTGGGGAATAAAATTCATGAGTTGGAAGTGCCTGTGAATAGTGTCATCTTATTCCCATCGGAGTTTAGTTGTAATGAGGAATAAAATTCATGAGTTGGAAGTGCCTGTGAATAGTGTCATCTAGCTCATTCCCATCAGAGCTTATTTGTAATTGATCATTAGATTAGAGTGATACTTTCCAACTTTAACTGGATCCGCCCAGAATCACGCATCTGGTTTTCGGCGATACGCATTGGATGGCTGTGGGGAACTTTGGCCGGGTGGAGAAGAGAGGACCTTAGCACTACCTTGTGCAGCGTGCCATTGTCATAGAAACTACCATAGGAAGGTACCAGCAGTACAATAGGTTCAGCGTATGTATACCCTAGCCCTTCCACATCTATGCAAGTGATGGCATCTCCTGCTGCTCATAACCATGGTTCGCTTCCTTTACAGTCTCCGTCGATAGAAAACTTGGAGGGCACCTCAAACCTATTTGTAGCCACAAGTTGACGGTAAACTATTAAACATAAATGTGATCATCAACAACAATCAGTACCTAGCCTAAGAGGCGATTCATGTGACAACCTGACGAGTCATAACATTCAGGTTGAAACTGTTCTTTTTTTAGCAGAAATTAAGTGAAGGAGCATGTCGCTTCGACGGTCACAGTATTCGGATAAAAATTAGAATTAGGAAGGGGCATGCAACAACAATGGATTTAGAATGGCTTTCTACCTGTGTTGACCCATTTGACTTGTTCCCCTTATAACCCCCGCTAAATCAGTTCATTCATAAGTAAATGGCTTATCAGTTTAAATATGATTGGTTCATTTATATTAAAATATGGTTGTGCAGCTTCATCTCTTTCATTTCATTGATTCACTTATATATGTGTAAAAACAAATATTAAAAACACATTTGAGTGTGTGTGTGAGTGTAAATAATACAGTTAAGAACATGCTTAGTTATGTCCCTTAGTGTTCGGGGCGCTTCTTTTTTAGCCATGTTTCTTCTATCTTGCCTCTTCTTGTTTTTGAAAATCCTATTTTGCCTAATTGACCCATTATTGTTAAAAGAAAACTAAAATACCCCTAGTACGATTGTACAGTTATGTACCATAATCATGCCACACTACTCACTGAAGTATGAAAATACACATACCTGCTATATTCATTAAGATATCCAGCTTGCACAAAATCATCAACATTTTTCTGAAGACAGAGATGTAAAAAGTCAAATCATAATCAAAATACACATACCTGCTATATTCATTAAGATATACTTCCCTTTTCTTATAGCTATTAGATAGACTACGAATTTTCCATAACATAAAATTATAGAACATAACTTAAGAGAAATGTCGCACGCATACCTTTTTGTCTCATAACAAACATCTGGGTAACAATTCCACCTACAAACCTACATCATTATGAATAAATATAAGTATCTCGTAAGAAAATAGAACAAAGACAAAAGTGTAAAGAAAATATTAGAATTGTAATGTAAGTGATGTAAAGTTACCCTAATGTTTTCAGATGATCAGCCATAGAATTAAAAACAGATGATGGGCGCGGAATCTACGCATAAAAGAAAGATTATACATCCAACGAATATCCATGTATTCATTTTGGATCTTTTAATGAAATACGTCATCATATTTACTAACACACTCGAAACAATATATTTTGAAAATTTTCCGCAAACAACCTTTTGCACATACCTCGTATTTAGGGATATACAGGTCATATTGCAGTTCACTCTTTCTTAGACTAGTTGGAACAACGAGTTGTCCCCCATTTGACCACCAGGTCATCTCAGAGATTAGCTGTCGCATCACCTCATGGATGCTTGGATCATAACGAACAAACCTTGACTTCTCCAAGACACCTTTAGATAGTAAACAAAATCAAATTCATGCACAGATCATTGTCTACTTAATATAACAAAGTATTATTCAATAACATCCAACCAAAATAAATTCTCGATCAACAAGTTATGATGGGAACACATCACCATAAAGACATGCAGTGAACATAAAACCACCGGTACTATTAATAAATACCTGATTGGAACCCTTCTGGGTAGTTTCTCTTTTTAGAGCCCCCAATGACGTTGATAAGCGAGCCAAAAACACCCTTCAAGGGTAGTTACTGGCAGCAATATGTCCCATGATTGATATAGTAGCTGAAATGAATAAAATACAACAAATGACCAGAATAGTAATCAGTATGCAACCCATAGAACTTCAGAGCACTACCAATAGGCTAGTCACAAAATAGGATGGCATATAAACCAATAGCAGCGTGCTTAAATAGTTTAGTCCTTCTGTTGCAATAATCATTCTGTTTGTACTAAAGTAACAAGATTCTTTTTTTTTTATGCAATTACATCAGCAGATTTGTACTAAACTGTTTAGATTGCTTGATTAACACCATAATTAGATTCTTAACACAAAATACTCATTTTCATCTTCAAATTAGAAATATTGCTACAATAAATGGTTTGTATTTGGAGATGATTCCAAAACCATTGATCCGTCAAAATTCTCTCTAAAAGAGTAATAAATAAACAATCTAAAAGAATTAATAACTGACTGATATAAGCATTGTACAACCAAGAAACAGAAGGAAAAATCAAGAATCGGCACCGATCTTGGAAAGTACAAAGACAAATAAAAATCTGATTGAGCTTCTAGTAGAAAGAAACCAACCTTTCTTTTTGCCAGGAAAGAAAACAGAAATCACGGTTTCAGGTTAACCTAGGTTACTCCTATGGTTTTATGACTTTTATCACCTTTACTCTCTCTAGTCTTTGTTAATATGTATCACAAATTTCACATTTAGTCATCAATTCTTACTAAAATAAGTACTAATTTTCAAATTTCAATTCCCTCTTCTTTTGGCAAAATGGTTTACCCAGGTCCTGCATTTATAAGGCATGTGATTTTAATGTTTAAAAAGTGCTACTTGATGATAGAATCCTGTATCAGTAAAAAACTGGTTTACAAAGTAGATTCTAACAAGTTAAACATAAAAGACTTGCCATATATTCTTTAGAGACTTTCTGAGCCGTGGGAAGAGTTCCATTAGCATGGTTCTTCATCAAACTTGTATTTTGTGGTGTACATATCAGGGGCTTGAAATGCCTGGCACATAATGATTTCATTTTCCATCAAACACAACTAAGCATCGTAAACTAATAAAAGTAGCTAGAAATTAATGAAACAAAAAGTTTTTCCAAATCAAAATATCACATCACTTATTATATAAACAATATTACATTGTCTAAAGAGAATGATAAGAAGACAATAATGTTACAACGATACCCCAAATTTTACATCCTATCATCATTTTAATTCCACTGTTATTATTATTCACAAAGCAGAATAAGATTTTAACTCAAATTGTGTGTTAAGCAAAGAAAATTTATAAAGATATGAATCCAAGATTGTGTTAAGTTTAAGAATCAAACAATTTCATAATTACACCAACTCTAAGAAGTAATGCACAACTTAATACTTTTATCCACGATAACAAACAAGTTAAGATTTCAAATACAAATAAAAGTGAAGACAAATGGTGAGTTAAGCAAACAAACATACAAAGATTATTCGCCAAGAAGACATGCCTCGAAACTAATCAAAAAAGGCACTCAAACACAAAGATTATTAGCAAAAAAATATGTTAAATTTGAGATCTAATACTCCATGGTAAAAATATATCTTGATTAACAAACACGAAATAAAAGTGTACAAATTTATGGATTAAAGCCGTTAACATTTTAACAACATGCTAATACACAAGATAAAAACAAAAGAAACTAACACATAACGCAAAAACCCTAACTGATGCAGATATAATTAAAAAATGAACTTATAAAATCAAATAAAGTATAATAGAGTGTTATTGATATACCTTGTTCGGAGAATCATGGGTTAAAGGAAAAATATTTCCAGTGATGAATCGGATCGATTTTAAAGAAGAAATGGGCAGAGAGATTTTTTAGGGTTTTGGTTTGGGACTGGGAATTCGATTGATTAAATAAGTGTGATAAGTTTTCGAAAGGCCCTTTAATTATGGAAATGTTATAAACTTGTTCAAATTATAGAGTGGTTGGAAATTTGACATATTTAGTAAAAAACTACAATTGTGTTAGTATATTAAGTTATATATGTCTATGATCCATCTTCTATCTCTACGAGGTTTTATTCAACCCGTGCGATGCACGGTTTTTGGTTGAATATCTACGTGCTTTGTACGTAATGTTGGTGGAGACGGTTGAATGAGCATATGGCGGAATTTAGATGCCCTTTAGATAAGTTTATAAGTTTTTTTTTATTTTTTTTTATTTTAGTCTATGTAATTAGTTATATGTAATGTATTGTATTTATTTTAGTTGATTTGATTGTGATATTATCATTAATTTTGTATTTAAATTAGTTTATTTGCATTAAAAGTTACAATTAAATAGTGTTTTCACATGTAATCATTTAATATGAATAAGTTAAATAATTTTTTTTTTTTTTGCCTATCGGGACAAAATCATGTATGACTTAACACATATTATATCCCGTACATGGAAGCAAAACATTGTTTGTGACTATAAAAGTTGCTCCATTGTAACTATGTGTAGCATGAGACAATTATAGCTTACTAACTGACCCGTGCAATGCACAAATGTTGTATTTTATTCTTTATCACATAATGTTTACCTGTCAGCCCTACATATACTTTTTTAAATCAATTGTTGTTTATCATAGAATCAGTCACCACTCAATAGCTAAATGTTTAGTTTGTGTTTATGATATGTTAAATAAATTTAAGTATCGATTTTGCTATTGACTTGATTGTTTATTATTTGAACTATAAAAATCATCTTGCATACTCTTGTTTTACAATACTATTGATAACTTTAATAAGAAACAACCATTTTTAAAATGTATTTTGAAGAGAATAAAGTAAAGAAAAACCTCATTCTAGGCAGACAGTCAAAAAAAAGTTTAATGTATAGAAACTTTTAATAGCTATAGGTAGTATTAAAGTGAATATTCATAGGTGCAATTAATGGTATTAATTATTGAACAAAAATATTACTAGAGACAGCTAATCATATTAAATATGATTTACGAATGGTATATTAAATGGCTACAACCTTCTTCAATTTCTGATCATCCGAATACAAAATCAATGGCATATTAAATGGCTAATCATATTAAACTAGCAAGGTACCCGTGCAATGCGGCGGCGGGTGCCCTGTGAATATATTTTCTGGCAATATGATGTTATGCGGCCATATTTCTTTTAACAATTAATTTACAAAAAACAATAAATTTAGTTAAGACAATAGTATAATTACAACCTAGTGAGACCCAAATCCACTACCCGTACTATCGCCTTTTCACCAACACTATTCCAACCCATAACTTGAACAGAATCGCGGGAACGCTATTCCTTTTATGGGGTATGTGCTATAACACCCGGTAAATTTCCTAAACTTATTTTCTAGCCAAAATATTTATTTTTAATCTCTCATGACTTTTAAAATTCTTTGAACTTGTTTGGGCTTGAAAACCGGTAAATATCTTAATAAACATGATCGTTATTCCTTTATCGAGCCGGCACAACCTAGAAAGCATGAAACGAATCGAATTTTCCAAATAAATTAACTTCGAGAAAGTTATGCGTATCTATACCCGTTTTTATTGGAAAAAAAATATTTCGAGAACAATGCGCATATTTCGTAATTTTTCGAGTCCGTTTGGTACGCCAAATGGGTCCCACAATTAATATTTCAAAAGTTTCACTAAGTTAACACTTTAACCCCTCTGCCCATATTTTTCGTTCTCGCCCTACTAGTTTTGTTTGTCCATTTTTGACCCCTCCCATTTTAATAAAACTCAATCTCTCTCTCTCTCTCTCTCTCTCTCTCTCTCTCTCTCTCTCTCTCTCTCTCTCTCTCTCTCTCTCTCTCTCTCTCTCTCTCTCTCTCTCTCTCTCTCTCTCTCTCTCTCTCTCTCTCTCACGCGCGCGTGCCACCTTCCATCACCGGAAAAATTTTCAGGCGAAAACCTTAACTCCCTAAATCAATAGATCAGCCCATTTTCCCCCTCACCGATACTGCCAAACCACCACCGTCGCTCCACCGCCTCTCCACCATTTTCCCCCTCATCGGTAACACCTCGCGCCCCCTATCCTTCCCCTATTTATTTTTATTCGAAACCCTAAAATTTATAAAACTTTTATTACATGAATTTTTACTTTAAATATTTTACAAAACCTTTTATTTATATTAAAAATCGTGTGGATCTATTATTTTGACCACGACTCGGTATGAATCGGTCCAACTCGGTGAGTCACCGAGTCAACTCGCGTTGACTCGGGAGAGTTAGTATTTATTTTGTTTTCTTTTACTTTCTAACCTTCTATTTGTGTTTGTAGTTTGGATGTTGGATTTAGTTTCGATTTGAGATCAAAAGCTGGAACTTTTGTAGATATGTTTTGGGCCTAATACATATTGAAGCAACCATCAAATTGTGTGGATATATATTTGTATATTGTGCTTTATATTTTGTATTAATTGGTGATGAGGTGTATTAATTAATAACATTAATGTTGTAAGTCTGAAAATTACAGCATGCTTATGTTGTTGTACACTATGCTTATTTTGTGGTAAGTCTCAAAATTATGTGCATCTCCCACCTATATAAAACAAGGTTGGGTTAAGGCAAGTTTTCCCCCAAAAATCTTTAAAATTTGCCACGTGGAAACTGTACTCTCATCAACGGTCCAGAAGCAATTTTCTCCCTAAACTTTAGCACCTCATTAATACCAACACAAAAATTCCCCCAATTCAGTTTGTTAAGATCAAAACTTGATAAAATTTTCTCCCCCAAATTCACTTATCGCAACAAATACAACAACATCTTACCCTAAATCAAGATAACCCCATCAATCGAGTACCTAAAAAAATCAATCGCCCTAAAAAAATATAGGTTTCATGATCAAAGATAGGTTTTTTTTCATGATCAAAGATAGGTTTCATTGATTCTTTGATTCCTGTTTGTTTGATTGTGTGTAGGATGGAGATGCTGAAGCATCATGAGTTGTTTACTGGAGGTATTTTGTCACACATTATTGATGTGAAGGTTAGTGTATGCAATTTTGTTTAATTTATTGTAAAATTTTTGATTTTGATTATAGGCTGAGCAAGTGAAACTTTATTGCCCTGTTCCTTATGCAATGGTATGGATTTTTTTATCATTAGTCTGGATACTTGAATGAATTTTTTGGATTTGTATCGGTGTATTAGTTTTATTAGTTACTAATTATCATGTAATTTTTTTTATAAAAGTTAGTAAAGGTTTGATTTTTATTTGTAGTCTAAAGAATCTACGGCTATTGGGATTAAGTGTTGGAGATGGTGTTCATGTGAAGCTCACGTTGAGAAGTTGTGGCAGATACACATAATTAATTGAGTAAGAGCAAATTGATATAAATGGTAGTGTTATGGATCATGTGTTTTCTCAATTTCTTCATTGATTTTATATTATAATAAAGATGTTGGGCACAACTAAGTGAACGGGATTTGTGCTAATTTCACCTATATATTATTATAAAGGAAGGGCGTTAGATAATCTTGAGTTTATACAATGGATGAAGCGATATTGTGATTCTGTTAGCAGGGTGCTGGTCAATTCAAGTTATCACTGATTCCAACCTCTAATTGTTATACATATTTTATGTGAACCATCCATATAATCAAAATGGAAATACAAGGACGTCTTCGTGTGCTATGTGTGGACGTGTCTTATTAGAGGATTTTATTTTATGATTGTTTAAGGTTCCAGAATATTTGGATGACATCGCACGTATAGAATATGAAATTGGACAACCGTGGTATAACATCTATTCGAAATTCACAACTTCTCTCATTTGTTTTTTTGTTATGCTTATATCTCATTGGGTGAATACTCATTTTCATTATCAATTGTTACATTTTATTCTTTGTATAACTGAGTCTGTACTTCTGTAGCTACTATCAAAGTCATATTGACGATAGCTAATATATATCACTGCCAATATTGTATCTAAAAAATATTCAATGCTGAATTGGAGCTGCAGATCAAACAGAACAAAGGAGATTTCATAAAAATGTGTAGCCAGTTTACTACAGGCGCATGGACTTTCTCTGATCAAAAGATCGCATCACAGCTGAAGCTATAAAGGTATAATCATTAGTCTCTTTATCTTCGTGTTATTTTTGTGTTTTAATATGTGGACATAAGACTACCTATGGGACTAAAATCTTACATGATTTTTTTGTGAAGTGTTTATTGGCGTTGTCGCATTAACCGCAGGAAATAGCTGGCAAAAAGGCCCAACGCAATTGTCTTGGTAAATTTGAATGAACTATCTCCTCGAGCTCACAAGCATTTGCTAAAATGTAATATTTTCTCATTTTTAAATTTAGTTATTTGATATCAGACTTTCCTCATCATGAGTTAACAAAATCGTTTCCTCATCATTAGTTATGTGATATAATAGTTTCTTCCTACAGTATACATAGATATACAAATGCACTCACATATCCTTCATTAGTTAACAAATCGTTGTATGGTTTCTTATGTGCATATCCTTCATCTACACAGTTCTTGATATTGCAAGTGGCCATATTCATTTTTTATTTGGTTCTTGATATTGCAAGTGGCCATATCCATTTGCTCCCCCATTTGGTATGTTCGTATGTTACATACAGTAATAAATTTTTTGTTGTTTGCCATTAATTTTTTTATGAGGTTATATCAATAATATAGCTCCACTAATACGTTTAAAACGATCATGGGCTGCAATATCACATGAGAAGATGATACTACCTCCGTCCCCTAAAAACTGTCCAGTTTGACTTTTCAGAGTCAAACTGGTTCAACTTTGACCTTATCTATTTTTGTGAGTATTATATAATACTTTATGAAAAATATATGAATGGATTGAGTTTTAAGTGTGTTTTTCATTGGTATAATTTTTCATCAAGTATTATATAACACACAAAATATATGTAAGGTCAAAGTTGAACCAGTTTGACTCTGAAAAGTCAAACTGGACAGTTTTTATGGGACGGAGGGAGTAAATTATATATTGGGTGCACAACTTAAAGAACACACTCACATTACTTTTGGGTAATGGATATTTGAGGGGAGTTGTTCTGCTACCCTTTAGGAAGATCTGATGGTAACATATTAATATAGAAATTAGCATATGAAAGGAATATCTTAGCTTTAGGAACTGAGCATAGATTTTTCCTAGATAAATGTGTTTTATTTTCTTTTTAATAGTACATATAGGATTCATATTCCCATAACGTAAATACGTAAAGTTATTTAGTTTTTTAATACCTGTATAATGGTTGTCAAAGATGGAGGTATAATGGGGTTTGCGATGGCAAGTTAAATGCATATGTCATGGCTGGTGCATTTCTTATTGGATTTGGTTTGAGTGAAATTCCAAAAGGTATCTGGGATAAATGTCTATTACAACACCGGTAAAAATTTCTTTCTCGTAAAGTCAATATAACAAATGTAAAGCTTGATGACTCTTGTTGAAATGGATTGGTACGGGTCTTATTAACCGTGTGTAGAAAATAAATCTACAGCGTTGAACTGAATCTTTTAAGGCCATAGGACTGTAGATAACACACACCACATTTCTTTTAGACTAATTTTTCTATGATGGACAGCTTATTGGGGATAATGTCATTGCAGGTTCATCTTGACAAGCTTAATCAAGATGGTGGAATCTAAGTTGTTCAGGTAAAAATATCTTTTTATTTTGAAAGTGACAAAATGGATGGGTGGGATAGGTTGGATGGGTGGGTCAGAATGGCTATAAGTGTGTATTCGTTGAGACGGGCAAGACTTGCTTTACCATAAACACCTTGAGCCAAATATCTATACACCATTTGCTTACTTCAGTAGTAATCAAAACTAATAATATTATCTTGATGGTTGTTATGCAATTAAAATAAACTATCAACCGGTTCTCTTTTTGGTGCAATCACTACCCACAATTATCCTAACATGAAGTCGTATAATATAAGGAAAGACATTCAATTGTAAATTTTAATGCATTAGAGTGACCTGGTACGGCTGAGTTGGAGTACTTTTGGATGGCTAACTATATGAACGAATCGTATGTGTTGAATATCAATAGTTTAAAAAAGTGTCTTTATAGTTTGTAGAATTTCAAATTTTAGTGCACCTCAATATTCTTTAATTTTGTCTTCTTGAATCTGAATTTCCGTCTTTGTTTCTAATTGTTGTAGGCCACCTGTGGATCAACGTAGATGATCTTCCATTCTTAACCGAATGGAGGATATTCAAGTTTGAAAGGATGATAGAAGTTTTTGGTTTATATCAAGAAAACATATGCCTAAACAATCACATGTTGTATGAACTATACGTGTGATTTAGTGGTCTAAAAGTGTTGTGTTATGACAAAGACGACAACTACACCAACTTTAGAACCAACGTTGTGTACAAAGAAGTCCTAAATCGTCTTTGATTTTCATTTAAATTTTGTTATATCATGTTATCATTTAAACAATACATCCAACATTATTTATTTATGGTTACAATAATTTTCTTAAGTTTAATAAATAATTCTTTAAGCTAGCCGGCCAACGGCCGGGCCTTAGGCTAGTTAATATGGATGTGTTTAAATGGAGGGTTACAACTATTGTAAATTGTGCTTAAATGGTTGTAATTTTTGATGAAAGGGTGTTTTTAATAGCATTAATGTTGTTTGATAGAATTTTGGCCTTAAAATGATACCAAGCTCTAGTTTCAAGTTATATATACCGGTAGTCTTAACGCAAGGTCAAGTTTGATTTAAGTGGTGCATTTTCAGGTATAAGGTTGTTTTTGAAGCAATTTATTTGGTTTCATATTTGTCTCATCAATTAATTGTAATTTTAACGCAAAATTAGTAAGAGATAGATTATAAGTGCTTCAATAGAAGCAATCAATCTACTCGTTGTAGCTTGATAACACCTTTGAGGTAGTAACTAAAGTAAGATTACAAAATTGGATTTGGTTTTTTTATTACCCGTTATATTAGTTTTGTAAAAACCTTTTTTGATTACATCATGTTACATGATGAGTATGCAAATACTCATCATTTCACCACCATTTTGTTACGTAAAAATACAAAAAAGGCCAAAAACAATATAGATATCCTTGGTTTCGTGTTTTTATGCATCTCAGGTACAAAAGATTGAATTCTGGGCGAAATCATGCCATTTTTTGAGCGAAAGCATGCAGTTTTGCGCGACTCGGCAACGAGCGGTACATACTGTGATATTAAGAATTGAGTCAAGGCCAGCCCCGAATAGATTTTTGGAAAAAGAATGGAAAAATGACATAACCAAGCACGAGATTGGAAAGAGCACAAAAATTACGAGACCAATGATAATTTTACTTGAAGCATCGAGACCGATATAAAGCTTATTTATTTCAAGGATCAATGAATTAAATATAAAGAAGATAAGGATTGAAAATGAAGGCCAGGGGTGTCAAGTGGCAATTCACATCAAACTTCTAATTAAATCAAGTTTCTAGAAGCATGGGTCCCACCACCATGTGATATGTGAATTGAGAATGACAAACTATTTGTTCCATTTGGTATTTGATCGACCAAGAAGAAATAAAATAAAACAATGAATTGATTGCTTGTGGCCCACATGCACATGCTATGTAGAATGAAGATGGAAGCAACTAGGAATTAGTTATCTTGGTCGAGATGTTTGGCTTATTGGTTGATGTGACATTATTTAGGAGTGCTCTTTTGTAGTTTATGGAGGGACTAAACATGTAATATTTGGGTTTATAAAAACCCACCTCCCACACCTCATGGAGGACGTTCTTTTCTCTTCATTTTTTTTCTAAGTTTTCTCTAGTTTATGTTTAAGCTTTTATTTTAAGTTGTAATCTTCGAATTATTGTTTTAAGCTTTATAAAAGTATTGTCTTGTTTAAATCCTATTTGCTTGCAATCTAACTTTCTTTCATCTAATTCTTCTTTATTTCTTCATTAAATCTTCCAAGTTTACAAAATATTTATAAAAAGGAATGTGAAATAAAGAGTTTCTTACGATGGTGTAGATGTAAAATATTGTTTTACATATGGTCACACACACTCTTATTCACCTCTTTCTTCTTATAAAGTTTTGTGATTTTTTTATTAGTAGAAAAGAAAATATATATATGTTGTTTTAGTTATTTAAAATTCTCATTTTGCTTGTTTTAAAATCTTTATATCTTTAAATCTTTGACGTTAATACCGAATTAGTTTACTTTTTGTAAACATATCTCCTTGAGAGAATTTGGTGACTAAGATTTGTCTAATACGATTAGTTTGTCTTTTTATTTTTCATTACTTTTGTTTAGTAATTATTCTAGTTTTAATCCTAGTCCGATCCATTCTAGCTTTAATCCTAGTCTGATCTACTCTAGTTTAAATACTGGTCCGATCTATTCTAGTGTTAATACTAGTCCGATCTATTCTAGTTTTAATACTAGTCCTAGTAATTTAGCTTTATATATTATTGTTTGTTTATTATCATTTTTAGCGTAATGATTATTATTCTAACCCTAACCATGCACCTATTTACCTTTGTTTTCTTATCTGTCGCAGCCTAAGGCATGAAGCTTAAGAGTCTTATAAGCTTGTTTTCCGTTTTATTAGCTTAAAGTTACTTTGATATTTACTAGTTTCGTTAATATCACTATAGCGTAAACATTAAACCTATTGATTTTAATAATCAATATTCAGTCGTAGTCTTGTCTAAAAAGTTTTAGAATTATTTTAGTAGTTTTAGTATTTATTAAAAATTGAATTAGTGTAAACAAGTCTTTAAATCATAGTAATTAGCACTTTAATCTTATAACTAATGTTTCTTAAAAGCATTCTTTTTCCATTTAGTACGTAGGAAATTATATTTATGCCCATAGATATAGTCTTGTTTAGTATTCACTTTTTCCTTCGCGCACTTATACGGTTTCTAATTAAATCACTTGTTTTTAGTTTCTTATACGTTTTATAATTTGTTGCTTTACGTTTCTGATTCAAAAACCAATTCTCATACCCAATCCTTACAAGCACTTTAATCTCAGACCTTAACCAACATTTTTCATTCACACCTCATTGGGACACGGCCCGGGTGATCACTTGCCCGGTATCACACACACACACACACACACACACATACACACACACACATATATATATATATATATATATATATATATATATATATATATATATATATATATATATATATATAGTATTCACGGGTTTTGCACGTTGATCTTTTCAAAGGTTGACTAGTCAAATTCGTCACGCATACTTTGTATGTATTTATTTGATACCTGTTTTACAGCCGTATCAATTTTGGCGCCGCTGCCGGGGAGGTTGTGTTGCAACAATATCGTTAAGGTTTTAACGATTAGTGACTTGTAGATCCTTCGTCAAGAAGTTATCGCTTTCATAAAACATAAAACACAAAAATATTTTCCTTTTTCTTTGTATATATATATATGTAAAATATAAAAACCCAAAAACATTTTTCGTTTCCTTGATAATAAATAAATAAAATATTACCACCGCAAACCAAGGCAGAACACCTACCAACTGGGGGTGTGAACATAATAAGTTCCCTAACCAAAGATTAAAACTTGCCATTGTATCCTTGTGAGTGGTGTACCTTTTTCAAAGAAGCCATTCATTTGCGATTATTGGTTTAAGTTCAACTTGTCTTTTTGAGTTGGTCTGTTTTAATTGAGTTGTTCTCGTTCGTGTATGTCAAAAGCCCTTAACTTGAACTCGTAAAAATTCCTCGAAGACGTACCCGAAGATTATCAGAAATAGTCGGGTCTGAGATCCGTGCAGTTTCCACTCCAGCTATTACCATGGCGGAAGACCTCCCCATGTGTGAGCTGCTTCAGGCCCCCATTGAGGGTTATGGAGATGCTATTGTAGTTCCAGCCATTGTGGCTGATAATTTTGAGCTCAAAACCGAGTTACTTAATCTTGTAACCTCAAGTCAGTTCTACGGTTTTGAGAGGGACGACCCTCATGCTCACATTCGATGGTTCAACAAAATAACGTCAACCATCAAGTACAAGAATGTCCCATCTGAAGCAATCAAGCTTCTTCTCTTCCCATTCTCCCTCTAGGGACAAGCCCGGATTTGGCTTGAAAAACAACCCCCTCACTCAATTGAGACATGGGAGGATTTGGTAAAAAAGTTTGTGAATGAATTCTTCCCACCTTCTAAGACCACGAGTCTTAAAAACGAAATCACCAAATTCACTCAAAAATATGATGAATCATTTGGTGAAGCGTGGGATCGTTTCAAAGAATTACTTCGTAAGTGTCCTCATCATGGTTTCTCCGAGTTGATGCAACTCGATACTTTCTACAATGGTGTGAGCCAAGCTGATCAGGATTCTCTCAATGCCTCCGCGGGAGGTAATTTTCTGAGTAGAACCACCAAAGAAGCTTTAGCAATCATCGAGACCAAGTCCAAGGTCCGCTATACACGAAGCAAACCGGTTGTTTCCCAAGTGAGTGCTGGTCCTTCCACTTCATCTTCCATGAGTCAATCTAGCACCGATGCTAAGATTGACAAGCTTACTAAACTGTTCAAGCATTGGTTCTCTCCAAACAAAAAAAGTCTCTTTTCCACAACATCCTCCACCTGCTGAGGTTAAAAAAGTGGAAGTCTGCGTAACTTGTGGTGGGCCGCATGTTTACTACAATTGCACAGCTACTGATGGTTCTCCATATGAAGCTCATGCGATAGCCGGGTCCTCCAACCAAGGAGGTAACCAATACCGTCCTCAGATGGACCCGAGATATCGTCCTAACCACTACCCTGGGCCGCCTGGTTTTAATCAGAATCAAAATGTTCAAAACCGTAACCAAAACCAAAATCGAATGAACCAAGGTTATCAAAACCAAGGTAATTTCAATCAAGGTCAAGGTTTCCAAAATCAAAATCAAAGTTTTCAAAATCAAGGAAACTTTAACCGAAACCAAGGTCAAGGTAACTTCTATCAAGGGTATTTCCATGGAAATAACAACCAAAATCAAGGAAATTTCCAACATCAAAATCAAGGAAAATTCAACCAAGGTCCCAACCAAAACAATCGAGCTCAAAATTTCAATAATCCACCTCAAGCTATTGTTCCTACTAGGCCTTCATCTGACGAGTTGTTAAAACAATTCATGAAATCCCAAGAAGAGATGAACAAGTTGTTGGTTAGCCAGATTTCTGAAATCAAGAAGTCTTTAAATGATCGACCCTCAGGCTCAGGAACACTTCCGAGCAACACGATCGCTAACCCGAGGGGCGATGCAAAGGCGATCACAACTAGAAGTGGTTTTTCATATAATGAACCCGCGATCCCTACTACCTCTTCTTCCTCTCCTCCAAAGGTAGTAAAACGTGAACCTGAGGTGACAACGGACAAGGTGCAATCTCCTAGCTCACGAAGTACCGCACACGTCCAACCTCAGGTTATTCCAGAAATCAGATGCAAACCTAGAGTTGTCTTTGAACCACAAGAAACTCCAGTGGACAACCCTAAATCCAAAACTTCTATTCCTTACCCGTCACGCTTGAATGAACAAAAGCTCCGCGAAAAAGCTAGTCACCAAATGGATAAATTTTTCCAAATCTTTCAAGATTTGCATTTTGACATAAGCTTCGCGGATGCTATTCTCTTGATGCCCAAGTTTGCATCAACAATCAAAAATCTGTTAAGTAATAAAGAAAAACTCTTTGAGATGGCTAGAACTCCCTTGAATGAGAACTGCTCAGCAGTTCTTTTGAAAAAGCTTCTCGAAAAGCTTGGGGACCCTGAAAAATTTCTCATTCCATGTGTTTTTCCGAGTATGGTTGAATGCTTCACCTTAGCCGATCTAGGTGCTAGCATTAACCTGATGCCATATTCTGTGTGGAAGAAACTATCTCTGCCCGAGTTCACTCCCACGTGCATGACTTTAGAGCTTGCCGATCGATCGATCTCTCGTCCACTTGGCATAGCCGAGGACGTATTCGTTAAAGTGGAAAAGTTCTATTTTCTGGTGGATTTTGTGATTGTTGACTTTGATGCCGATTCAAGGGTCCCTCTCATTCTTGGAAGGGGATTCCTTAGAACTGGCACTACAAGAAAAGGGGGCTTTTATGACCTTTCTGTAGGACCATTTTTTGAATGGGGTCCTAAAAACCGTTTTATAGGACCAACTAAATTTTGAGTCATATTACATTGCCTTTACATAGGACACTTTATGCATGGATACTATGAAGCCAATTTACAGGACACTTTTTTAATATGGTTTCATTATGATATAGCATAATAGGACATTTGATATAAAGGTCTTACTATATTACATCTTATAGGACGCTTCTTCAGTATGGTCTTATTATGATATAACATAATAGGACATTTCATATAAAGGTCCTATCATATTAGATCTTATAGTACGCTTCTTCTGTTTGGTCTTATTAGATTATAATCAATATGACACTTAGTATATGGGTCCTATCAGATCTAATTTTATAAGACGCTTATTCGGCTAGGTATTATTATCATTTAACCTAAAAGGTATTTGAACAAAAAATCTTTACAACTCAATGTTTTACTTGTTGCTTATTTTATGTGTGTTAATAAGTTTATGGTCACATATGTTCTATGAGAAATGTACATATGTATGAAACTCTTGGACCACGCCTCTCAATAAGGTCCATCAAATTATATTACATCAGTTTATTTTATTAAACTCACTTAGCTTGATGTCTTGGATTTTTGAAAAAGTCAAACAATAATTAGTCTTAACTTATACTATTATATAAAGCATTTAAGTTGTGGTGTTTATAAATAATTACGATAAGGAGGTCCAACCATAGAGTGACATGTGTCACTTCTCAATTAAAAATCACCATTATTTTTAAATTGAAATATCTTTTTATGTATTTATTATTTTATGATCTAATTTCACCATATTTTCTAAAATTTTGTTCTCTTTAATTAAATATCCATTTTGATATATTTTTATAAATTTTTAGTTTTTACATTTTTAGTGAGGTTATTTTATTTTACTTTAAAGTTTTTACAACTTTAATCTTAATTTGAACCAATACAAACTTGAATTGTTAAAATTATATACTTTTAGAGAGAGTGATTTACGAGTAAAAAAGTGTGAGGGACTTTGCATATGCGTGAATAATGTCAATATGGTGTTGTGGGAAAGCTACGGAAACCCAAACAAACACATACAACGAACACATATACCTTTGGAGTGTTGTTAAATGAATTCCCTAAGCGGGTAGGAAATTGCGGAGAAAGTTGGGTTAACAATTCATTCATTATATTTATTATATATCTATATTTATCGCCGCCGCTATGCTCGGTTATCCAACTAGTTTTGAATAATGCTATACATTTATTAGCTTATACATATGTTGTTAGGATTGTATTTGTAATTTATACACTTAGGATATTTGTTCCAATTTTAATTCTTGGGTGCAAATGAGCCTAACTGCTTGTAAAAGAACTCAGGATCAGATCGGTAAAAGCTTGAATGAGCCGAGCCTAAACGAGCTCGAACCCAAGCTCGTGCCTAAGTTGCGTCTTCTTTATTAATCAAATTCGAGCCCGAGCTTTATATACAAAGCTCAATTGGGCTCGCGAGCCTAAACAACACTAAGATATTTTAAGTATTAAACATATATAAAACTATATGCATTTGTGTTATTGGCGAGCTTATTAACGAGCTCAAAATAGATTTATTACGAGCGAATCTCGAGCCAAGCTTTAATTTTCATTACTAAACCGTATAAACGAGTCGAGCTCGAGCCTAGCCAGAGTCTGCATAACATACCACGAGCTGAGCTCGAGCTTAGAAAATAAGGCTTGAACTGAGCTGGGCTCGAGCTTTATTAAACTTAAACGAGCCGAGCTCGAGCTCTGTTACAGTATGTTTATTTTTAGAAGACTAGGTTATTACATAAGATGTTTATGTACTATGTGTTTCTTTCAACTATCGACAAGGGTGTGTACATGAGTTGCTTGTTAGCTACTCAGGATCGACTAAATAGAGGCAATAAACAAGTAAAGCCTTAATGAGACATATATCGAGTATGAACTAGTATTGGGTTGTATAAACTAGTCCAAGCGTCATACCCTAAAGATTGTTTAGACTCACGATTATATACAAGCTTTAAAGTATATACCTATGCATAGACCACATAAATGTATATTTGTAAATATAAAATGGGGTTAAGGTTGAGCTTGTATACTCAAATGATAATGTGTAGGGCGGAATCTACCCTATGGAAGCAAGTAATGCTTTGGCCGTCACAATATCTCATGATACCCTCTGTTACCAGCCGTTGGAACAAAAACAATTCACTATATGCTTATGCTACAACCATTTGAACCAACTGTTACCAATCCTTGCCGACTCGTGTATATACCTTCTTTACCAGCCCTTTGAAAAAATCTCCCATGCAACCCGCACAAATAAATATCTTCTAAGTGTTCTTCATTTACTCTTTTTTTTGTTGATAAATTTGTTTGTATTGTTATACCTTCTTTCTTGATGGTATTTTTTGGTAGCTTGGTGTTGCCTAATGTGGAGTTAAACATTGGCTTCATGTTTGGTGACAGTAAGTTACTAGTGGATGATTGCTTTACACTTCTCTTGTTAGTGTGTTTGAAGTTGTCATATGCAATCGAGCAAGTAGGGTCATTTCTTGTTTTCATTTAGCCCTTATGAGTTAGTGTCGAGGCCTTGTAAATTTTCCTTGTATTTTTTCTTGTGTGCCTTTTTTTCTGGAAAAAAAAGTTACTAATGTTTTGTTGTCTTTTCATCTGTGTGTTATAACTTAGGAATGCCGTCAAGGAGGTCTAATGGGGTTAGCACAAGAGGTCGTAACAATAGCCAACAAGTTGAAGATGTGATTGAAGTGGGCTCTGACCATCCTAACAATGCTCAAGGTATGTAGTTTTTTTGCTTGTTTAACTGGTTCACTATAGTTCGTTAGGTTGTTGACAAATTTTTAATTTCAAGTTCTGTTTACTCTTTGCAGTTCCAGGGAATGCGCGGAAAACAGTTAGAGGACCAACTCATATGCCAAAAGTTTGGACCATAACTAAAGAGGATCGTATTAGTGTTCACTTTAATGAATATGGGCAACCCGTTGACAGGAAAGCAACCAGCACATTGACCCATTTCATAGGATCACTTGCAAGAAGTGGAAAGTATTGTAAGCTTCACAAACCATGGAATAAAGTTAAGGATGCCAAGAAACAAATCTTGCTAGACACCGTGAATGTATGTTAGAAATAAAGAAATAATTACATATCTAACTGATTAAGATAAATATTTCTTCATGTGACGATTTTTTTTTCAGGATAAATTTGATCTCCCCCAAGGTTCTGATGACTGGATTCTGAAGTATTTTGGGAGGAAAGTGAAAAATTGGAGTGCAAGAGTTAAAAAGGACTACTATGATCCGACTTTGTCATTTCATGATCAGATTACCTTCAAGCCAAAAGGAGTGCTCGTGTCTCAGTGGAAGAGGCTCGTCAAGTCTTGGAATAAAGGAAAATCTAAGGTATGGAATAATTTTACCGTTTTCAATAACATAATTTTTATTTTTGATTCAAATCCTTTATTTTTTTTTACTTCAGTGACTCAGTGAAAAAAATAAGGCTAATAGGGCAAAAAAGAAGATGGTGCAAGTCACGGGTGAAACACGTTATGCTCAAGTTCATGAAAAACAAAAGGTAATTTAATAATTTTGTGCAACTGTATATGTATTAAGAGATTGCATTAGCTGCAACTATGAAAATCTTCTTTTGATAGCCTTAAATTAATATCATAATGCTAAGATAAGTTGAATCATTTATCTATATAAAATTAGTACTGTAATAAAGTACTCTAATAAAGTTTCTACTTGTATTGAAAGATAACTGCAAATAGTTTATACACTTTGGCAACATACGTGACAATAAACATGAAAAACAAATGCTAATTTAAGCACACATCAACAAAACTCCAGTAAAATATATTTACCTTGAGTAGGTAACCTGCACATGGCTTTGTCAATTAGAAAATAAAAAATTCATATGGTTGTCGTTATCGATACTAACAATTCTGTGGTCCATTAGAGCCACTGAGGTGATATAGGCGATATTATTTGCTTTTTCAACACATACATGGTTATTTGGTGGTGAACTCAAAGGGAGAGGGAGTTAGTTTAGATGTTCAGTTAACTTTCCGATATCTCATCTGCACATAAGCTATATGTGGTCAAACACGAAGTCGATATGGCACCTTTATCTCAGCTATTGGTGCTTCATAAGTTAGTCCAATATATGTGTTAGTTACAAACTTATTTATGCAGTTGGTTCTTGGTTCTGTGTTTTGTAGCATACGTTTGCACTTGATAAATACTCTGAGTTGTGTGGATAACATGATCCATGCTATTTAGAAGAATGGTCATGTCATTGTCTGTTTAGTGGTATCTTTACCTTTAAAATGGGTGCCATTTCTCATCTTGAAAAGGGTACCTATTCTTGCATGTTAGTATTTAACACATCATTAGTTTTAGGTATTTGTCTCTTTACTTGATAGTATGACCTATAACATGGCAAATTATCTTCAAATGGTCATATTTTTGGGTTTTATACTTATTGAATAAATGATTCCTTGGGCTATTGAATTTAACACTTGTTTGCATATACTCTTTTTTTGTTGCTGTTGAAATAGGTAATCTTGGGGCGTGAACCAACTAGAAAGGAGTTGTTTCAGGCTTGCTTTTCTAAAGATGGAATTACACAAAATGAAGAAGCTGCAAATGCCATTGTATGTACTACATCTTTTTGTTCGTTTAACTGGAATTATTGTCATCTCTTGCAAGCTGAGTAGTTTTAAGGTATCACATTTAACAAATTTAGTATTTTTTTATCAGGAACAAACGGAAGATAAATATTTGGTGAGGAAGTATGGATTATTTGTCACAGTTCAAGATGTTGTTGGCGCACCCGTTGCTTAGCCTTGCTATCTTGTTTTTGTATGCTACTCTGTTATACTTATCATTATATAACCTATTATTATATTGACCAAACTTTATTACACCATATTAAATATGAGTTGCTTATTTGTAGGTGGTGCGTCATGATGATGGATGATGACTTTTGTTTCTAGTTTTCCTTTTGTTACACCTGCTACTGCCTTGTTTTTTATTTTCTGTTATTGTCGCCTGATGGCTCAAGACTATCTCTACTTGTTCATGCTACTTTTATTTCCTTGTATTTATGTTGAATTTTGTAAGACTTTTTATCTTGGATGTTATCATAACTTGGTTCAAAACTTCTCTTATGGAAATGATATCCTTTCTTGCTTATTGATTTATATTGTTATGTTTACTTGCTTCAAATTTAGTATAGTTGACTATTTTTTTTTTTTTTTTTTTTTTTGAAGAAAGTAGTGTTAAATATGTTGCATAGATACGAAGTGTTTTATGATGTCACTTAATAGGACACTAATGCTATTAACTAAACATGGGACGAAATGTCTTTTATAACACCAAATTTGGTCCTAACAAGGCACCTATGTATTAGGACCCTTTTATTGGTACTAAAATAAGACTTTATCCATTATGTTTTCGTCCTATGAAAATGTGTGTTAGGACTCGTGAAAGTGTCCCAAAACATAACAAATGGGTAAGCATATATTAGAACACCGAATAGCATCCTATAATGTGTTTATTAGGACGCTATTTTGGTCGCATAAACATTTTTATGAAACCAAAGAATGAGTTTTAAAAGGTTCGAGTTTATTAGGACGCCAACAAATGTCCTAAATATCTATTACAACCCCTTCCTACGGGACACTTTTATTTTGGTCCTATTAGGTTAAAAGTCCTATAAACTATTTTTATAGGACACTACCAGGCGTCCTATATGCCCCCTTTTCTTGTAGTGTGGGCGTGCTCTCATCGATGTATTTGAGAAAGAGATCACATTGCGTGTTGGAACGGAAGCCATCACCTTCAACCTCGATCAAACATCGAGGTACTCCTCTAATTATGACTCTGAATCGGTAAACCGAATAGATGTCATCGATGCAGCTGCTGAGGAGTACGCTCAAGAGGTTTTAGGTTTCAATAATAATTCTTCGAGTGAAAACTTCACTCCATCTTCTCGTCCCATCATTGCCAATTCTTCTCCTTCCCTCACTTCGTTTGAGGGAAGTGACTTCATCTTAGAAGAGATTGAGACCTTTCTCAAAAGTGATTCGATTCCCGATGGAATCGATAACCAAGAGATTGACCCCGAGAGGGATATTCTTCTCCTTGAGAAATTATTAAACGAAGATCCTTCTCCTCTTCCTGCTCTACCACAACAACTTCATAATCAGGAAATCAAATATGTTGAGAAAACTGATGATTTTCCTGAGGTTGAACTTAAGGAATTGCCGCCTCATCTTGAATATGCATTTCTAGAGGGTGATGATAAGTTACCCGTCATAATTGCTAAAGATTTAAGTGTTGAGGAAAAGGCTGCTCTAATAAAGGTTTTGAAGTCACATAAACAAGCAATTGCTTGGCGACTCTCCGACATCAAGGGCATTGACCCCGAGTTTTGTACCCACAAAATTTTAATGGAGGATGACTTCAAACCAGCAGTCCAACAACAAAGAAGGGTGAATCCAAAAATTCATGAGGTCATAAAACAAGAAGTTTTAAAACTCCTTGATGCTGGATTAATTTACCCTATCTCGGACAGTCCTTGGGTTAGCCCAATACACTGCGTTCCAAAAAAGGGTGGCATTACTGTTGTCACTAACAAAGAGAACGAGTTGATTCCAACTCGATTGGTTACGGGTTGGCGTGTCTGCATTGACTATCGCAAGTTAAATGACGCCACCCGCAAAGACCATTTTCCTCTACCCTTTATGGAACAGATGCTCGAGAGATTAGCGGGGAATGAGTACTATTGCTTCCTTGACGGTTTCTCAGGATACTTTCAGATTCCCATCGATCCGCAAGATCAGGAAAAGACCACCTTCACGTGCCCCTATGGAACTTTTGCTTATAAACGTATGCCATTTGGTTTATGTAATGCTCCGGGCACGTTTCAAAGATGTATAATGGCCATATTTTCTGACATGATCGGGAAAACTATGGAGGTCTTTATGGACGATTTTTCAGTCATTGGGTATTCGTTTCAATCATTTCTCTCCCATTTAGGCAACATGCTCAAACGTTGTGAAGACACAAGGTTGTGTCTAAATTGGGAGAAAAGCCACTTTATGGTCAAAGAAGGCATTGTCCTCGGCCATAAAATTTCAAAGAATGGGATTGAGGTTGACAAAGCCAAAGTGGATGTCATCGCAAAGTTACCTCATCCCACTACCGTTAAAGGTGTTAGGAGCTTTTTGGGTCATGCCGGTTTCTATCGTAGGTTTATTCAAGATTTTTCTAAAATCGCCCGGCCTATGACCCATCTCCTCGAAAAGGATGCTCCTTTTATCTTCTCACCCGAATGCATCGAAGCTTTTGAAACTTTGAAGAAAAAAGCTTACTGAGGCACCAATTCTTGTTGCCCCCGATTGGGACTTGCCCTTTGAACTCATGTGTGATGCTAGTGATTATGCAATAGGGGCAGTCTTGGGACAACGCAAATCAAAACACTTTCAGCCTATACACTATGCGAGCAAAACAATGACCGAGGCTCAAAGTCATTACACCACCACTGAAAAAGAATTATTAGCAGTGGTGTATGCCTTTGAAAAGTTTCGGCCATATTTGATATTAACCAAATGCATAGTGTATACGGATCACTCGGCTTTGAAGTACCTTTTTGCAAAACAAGATGCAAAGCCGAGACTACTCCATTGGGTTCTCCTCTTAGAGGAATTTGATATCATAATTCGTGATAAAAAAGGAGCTGAGAACCTTGTTGCTGATCATCTCTCCCGTTTGGAAAACCACCACCAAGATGTCTTCGAAATGAAGGAAATTAATGAAACCTTCCCTCTCGAGACACTCAATGCGGTTGCCTTTCATGGAGATTCTATTACCCCATGGTTTGCCGATTTTGCAAACTACCATGCGGCTAACTTTGTGGTGAAAGGGATGTCGTCCCAACAAAAGAGCAAGTTCTTTAAAGATGTGAAACATTACTTCTGGGACGACCCCTTCCTTTTCAAAATCTGTGCGGATCAAGTCATCCGGCGGTGTTTATAGGCAGGAAGCCACTGAAATTCTCAAGGCTTGCCATGCTGGTCCCACGGGGGGCCACCATAATCCAAACAACACCGCCAAAAAGGTATTTGATTCCGGCTTTTATTGGCCCACAATCTATAAGGATGCCCAGGAATTAGTCAAATCTTGTGACGTGTATCAACGTCACGGGAATCTTTCACAAAGGAATGAAATGCCACAAAATGCAATTCAAGTTTGTGAAATCTTTGATGTATGGGGCATCGACTTTATGGGGCCATTTCCGTCATCTTAAGGAAACAAGTACATACTCGTGGCGGTTGACTATTTCTCAAAATGGGTCGAAGCGAACGCTTTGCCCACTAATGATGCCCGATTTGTTGTAAAATTCTTGAAAGCTCTTTCTGCTCAATTTGGAACTCCACGTGCTATAATTAGTGATCGTGGTACGCATTTCTGCAATGACAAATTTGATAAAGTCATGCAAAAGTATGGTGTAACTCACCGTCTTTCTACTGCGTACCACCCTCAAACAAGTGGACAAGTTGAAGTTTCCAATCGGGGTATTAAAAGAATCCTAGAAAGAACCGTAGGTGAAAATCGTGCATCATGGTCGGATAAATTAGATGATGCACTCCGGGCTTTCTGTACAGCTTACAAAACACTTATCGGGTGTACACCTTACAAGCTTGTGTACGGGAAAGCGTGCCATCTACCGATCGAGCTTGAGCACAAAGCCTATTGGGCCCTCAAGCATGCCAATTTTGACCTAAAAACTGCGGGTGATCATCGTAAAGTTCAACTGAATGAATTGAATGAACATCGTGATCAAGCATACGAGAACTCTTTGATCTATAAAGAAAAGACAAAGAAGATTCATGACTCCAAAATCAAGGACCGCGTTTTTAACGTTGGTGATCGAGTCCTTCTTTTCAACTCTAGACTCAGGATCTTCTCGGGAAAACTCAAAACCCGTTGGACTGGTCCATTCACTATCACAAAAGTTTATCCTTATGGCGCCGTTGAATTATCTCAAAATGACGGTCCAAATTTCAAAGTGAATGGGCATCGGTTGAAGCATTACTTTGGAGAGGACATACCATCCATGGTTGTCCCGGTTCTCCAAACTTTCCCCAAGGACAATTGAATTCGGGGATCGAGTCAAGCTAGCGACTTGATAAACAAAACCAATAGCAACAACATGGGTTTTCACCCATGTCTCTGACTTCTTTCTACTTTCTAACACCCTAGTATGGGGGAGTGGCCGTCCCCTGCAGCTATTTGAAATGTATATATCTTTGAAAAAAAAATGTGTGATTGTATGTACATATAAATAAAGTGAAAAATTACAAAACGATATTTCCACAGTTAGCTTATAATATTATCTTTTTACGTTCAAAGAGTCAGCATAATAGCCGGGACTTTGAATATTGAGAACAATATTTAATTCTAAGTGTGGGGGGGGGGGGGGGGGGGGGAATTCTAGCGAATTTTATCACATTATATCCTCTAGAACCCCCGTTTTTTGCCCAAAATTTTTAAAAATTTTTTCACTTTATTTCAAAATTTTTGTGGTTATCAGTCCGCGATGTCTAAACGACAAAAGGATTGGCTAATCCAGGAGCAAACGGCTCTTGGTAAAGATATCTCATACCCGTTGATGACTTGTAATTTGCCAAAAATTGTATGGTATCTCAACTCGCCATATCCTAAAAAGTGAAAGAGTTGGCTAGCCCGCAAGATTATAGCTTGTGGTAAAGGAAGTGGAAAAACCATAATTGGTAATCGGCTCACCAAGATGTTGACTATGTCCATCAAGAGTTGGCTAGTCCAGAAGCAAACGGCTTTTGGTAAAGACAAATCAAATCCGTTGACAACTAATGATTTGCTCAAAATCAAATGGTCATCAAGTGGACCATAGTTCTTATTTGAACCAAAAACATTTGGCTACTCCAGAAGTAATGGCTTTTGGTAAAGAGATTCAAATCCATTATGTTTTCTAAAAAGATTGCTAGGGACTAGCAATAATTTAGTGTGGGGGATTGATGAGTATGCAAATACTCATCATTTCACCACCATTTTGATACGTAAAAATACAAAAAAAGCCAAAAACAATATAGATATCCTTGGCTTCATGTTTTTATGCATCTCAGGTACAAAAGATTGAATTCTGGGCGAAATTATGCAATTTTTTAAGCGAAAGCATGCAGTTTTGCACGACTCGGCAACGAGCGGTACATACTGTGATATTAAGAATTGAGTCAAGGCCAGCCCCGAATAGATTTTTTGAAAAAGAATGGAAAAATGACATAACCAAGCACAAGATTGGAAAGAGCACAAAAATTACGAGACCAATGATAATTTTACTTGAAGCATCAAGGCCGATATAAAACTTATTTATTTCAAGGATCAATTAATTAAATATAAAGAAGATAAGGATTGAAAGTAAAGGCCAGGGGTGTCAAGTGGCAATTCACATCAAACTTCTAATTAAATCAAGTTTCTAGAAGCATGGGTCCCACCACCATGTGATATGTGAATTGAGAATGACAAACTATTTGTTCCATTTGGTATTTGATCGACCAAGAAGAAAAAAATAAAACAATGAATTGATTGCTTATGGCCCACATGCACATGCTATGTAGAATGAAGATGGAAGCAACTAGAAATTAGTTATCTTGGTTGAGACGTTTGGCTTATTGGTTGATGTGACATTATTTAGGAGTGCTCTTTTGTAGTTTATGGAGGGAATAAACATGTAATATTTGGGTCTATAAAAACCCACCTCCCACACCTCATGGAGGACGTTCTTTTCACTTCATTTTTTTTCTAAGTTTTCTCTAGTTTATGTTTAAGCTTTTATTTAAAGTTGTAATCTTCGAATTATTGTTTTAAGCTTTATAAAAGTATTGTCTTGTTTAAATCTTATTTACTTGCAATCTAACTTTCTTTCATCTAATTCCTCTTTATTTCTTCATTTAATCTTCCAAGTTTACAAAATCTTTATAAAAAGGAATGTGAAATAAAGAGTTTCTTATGATGGTGTAGTTGTAAAATATTGTTTTACATATGGTCACACACACTCTTATTCACCTCTTTCTTCTTATAAAGTTTTGTGATTTTTTTATTAGTAGAAAAGAAAATATATATATGTTGTTTTAGTTATTTAAAATTCTCATTTTGCTTGTTTTAAAATATTTATATCTTTAAATCTTTAACCTTAATGCCGAATTAGTTTACTTTTTGTAAACATATCTCCTTGAGAGAATTTGGTGACTAAGATTTGTCTAATACGTTAGTTTGTCTTTTTATTTTTCATTACTTTTGTTTCGTAATTATTCTAGTTTTAATCCTAGTGCGATCCATTCGAGCTTTAATCCTAGTCTGATCTACTATAGTTTAAATACTGGTCCGATCTATTCTAGTGTTAATGCTAGTCCGATCTATTCTAGTTTTAATACTAGTCCTAGTAATTTAGCTTTATATATTATTGTTTGTTTATTATCATTTTTAGCGTAATGATTATTATTCTAACCCTAACCATGCACCTATTTACCTTTTTTTTCTTATCTTTCGCAGCCTAAGGCATGAAGCTTAAGAGTCTTATAAGCTTGTTTTCCGTTTTGTTAGCTTAAAGTTACTGTGATATTTACTAGTTTCGTTAATATCACTATAGTGTAAACATTAAACCTTTTGATTTTAATAATCTATATTCAGTCGTAGTCTTGTCTAAAATGTTTTAGAATTATTTAAGTAATTTTAGTGTTTATTAAAAATTGAATTAGCGTAAACAAGTCTTTAAATCATAGTAATTAGAACGTTAATCTTATAATTAATTTTTCTTAAAAGCATTCTTTTTCCATTTAGTACGTTGAAAATTATATTTATGCCCATAGATATAGTCTTGTTTAGTATTCACTTTTTCCTTCGCGCACTTATACGGTTTCTAATTAAATCGCTTGTTTTTAGTTTCTTATACGTTTTATAATTTGTTGCTTTACGTTTCTGATTCACAAACCAATTCACATACTCAATCCTTACAAGCACTTTAATCTCAGACCTTAAATGACATTTTCCATTCACACCTCGTTGGGACACGACCCGGGTGATCACTTGCCTGGTATCACACACACACACACTATATATATATATATATATATATATATATATATATATATATATATATATATATATATATATATATATATATATATATATATAGTATTCACAGGTTTTGCACGTTGATCTTTTCAAAGGTTGACTAGTCAAATTCCTCACGCATACTTTGTATGTATTTATTTGATACCTGTTTTACAGCCGTATCACTACAATATACTTCATTTGCTAGTGTATTTTGCGTTATACCAATAAGAAACAAAACAATGTGCGTGTTTCTATAGGTTACCGCAAACATAATAATGATACTCATAATGATGAGCTCGCTATTATATATCGACTTGTTTTTCGGCCATTGATATGAGCTCGCAAACATAACAATGTGCATTGCTTCTTTTTTCATTTTAGGTACTTGGGACGTGGATTCTCGAAAATGGAGCATTTTGGAGCTTTTCGGACGTTTTTATGCTGAAGAATGAAGAAAATATGAAAAGTCAAGAAAGTCAGGATTTTACACCTGACGGCGTTAGGATTTGGAGCTGACGCCATCACCTTATGAGAAGAATGGTGAATTTTTAACACGAGACGCCCCAGAAGAAAATGTCAAGTTTACACCGCCGTCAGGTACAAATGTGCAAGGACGTCAGGTGTTAAGTTAAAGAGAGACGGCCCAGACGAATTAACAAGTGACGACGTCAGAAGGTGTCTTGGGCAATACAAAACCCTAGAACACGACGATCTGACGGCGTAAGGAGCTATAACCTGACACCGTCAGCTTTGTATCTCTATATATAGTTTAGGTTTTTTTATTCACAATAGAAGTGGAACTTGTGGAACTTTGTAGGGAACTTTGGGAGTCCGACTTTTACAGAACATTTAGGGTTTCTAACCCTATTTTCTTTCATGTTTAATTGAAAGATAAGTTCTTCTTTAATCATTCAATATGTCTATGTGTTATTTGATTAATTGTTTATCTTTTCTTTTCATTAACATGTTAGCTTAGATCTCTTAGTGTTTGCTTAGATCTAATTAAACCTGGTTATTAATTATTGATTGTTGGTTTGTTATTGATTGTTTGATTGATTGACTAACGTTAGGCTTAAGAAAACTGACTAATATCCTATACGGTAACATGCTTGAATGTCTTAAGAAAATTACTCGAATGTGTACTACGGTTTTACTGATTGTATTTAATGCATGAGTAGTTGTTGATGATTCTATGGTAAGACACTAAACGTGTTGTCATACGAAGTAATAAATACTCATAGAGTTGGGGAAGGATGTACACGCACCCACGCCTGGTATTAAGGAATGCAATCCTTCAACAAATCAATAAATCGAGTAAAAGATAACTAGGGAGTAGTCAAATTTAAGTAAACACAACTGTCTCCTATAAGTTATCCACCGCATTTCTTTTCTTATTACTTTTATCTTATTTTGTTTATTAGTAGTTTTTTGGTTAGTTGACTAGCAACTAATTCCACCCAATCTTCCAAATACTTACTGCTTTTATAAAATATAAAAAATACAAAAAGAATCATCCCTCACCTTTAGATCTAGTTGACATAGCTTTCAATCCTAACGAACGATCAATCCCCCCGGTACTTGCCACTCACTATACTACACTGGTTAGGTACACTGCCTGGAGGATTGCAAGCTTTTCAAGATCTTTTGAGAAGTAAAACTTTTGCGAGTCCGCAATCTTGCATCAATCACGAAGTTATTCTACTTTCTCAAATGAAAGTCTGATCGTGAACAAGCGATTGTGTTAGACAGCTATAAATGTTGAATTAGTGGTCCTGCCATCTAACACTGATATACTAACTTACAACCAACTATTTGCTCCTTGTGATTGCCGACCAATTTATGTCGCACACAAAAAAATTAGGGGTAATAGAAAGGCCTAAATGTGAACATTATTAGTACCTTCGGGTGCAACTATATTACATATCTAGTCCAATACACTTGTAAAACATTATCTTTACAAAATAGCCAAGCTAACAGTCAAATTTGAGATGTAAAGTTGAAATAATCAAACTAAAGTACAAAATGGTTTTCACAAGTTGTCATACAACTAAGTAAAGCCAATTTTATCGATAATGAAGTAGCAAGAAATTCATTAGCCAAAATCACCATTAATTGCACCGATTCACTTTTATCAACTTTCCTTTTTCTCCACTCTTTCTAGCAACGAAAAAGATTCATATGATTGACCATTACCCTTCCACACAAATCCAACTATATATTTATTACAAATCGCAATGGAGTCACTGAGTAAACCAAATTGGATTTAAGCTGCTGCCACACCTCCAACGAGTATCCACACTCAAAAAACAAATGATTATGGGATTCAAGCCCATTGATGGTACCATGTGTGAACAAGGATATTGAGTTAAAGGCATCAAGGGCAACTTCTATGTTGGCTACTATGTAATCTTCTCTACAAACAGCTATAATAAAAATTCCAAGGCTGAAGAACATGTAGATTGTTCTTATATGCTGGTAACAAGATGGTTTCAATAAAACATGAGACGCTAAATATTAAAATCTAACAGAACTAGTATGACTCAAACTCTATGCTTTCCTATGTCTTAAGAGACTTTCTCGGCCATGATAGGACTTCCATTAGCATGAGTCTGCATAAAAGCATACTTCTATCTTGAGGAATAAAATTCATGAGTTGGAAGTGCCTGTGAATAGTGTCATCTTATTCCCATCGGAGTTTAGTTGTAATTGATCATTAGATTCGAGTGATAGTTTCCAACTTTAACTGGATCTGCCAAGAATTACTCAAACTCTATGCTTACCTATATCTTTAATGACTTTCTCATCCATGAGAGGACTTCCATTAGCATGAGTCTGCATATAAAAGCATACTTGTATCTTGAGGAATAAAATTCATGAGTTGGAAGTGCCTGTGAATAGTGTTATCTCATTCCCATCAGAGTTTATTTGTAATTGATCATTAGATTAGAGTGATACTTTCCAACTTTAACTGGATCCGCCCAGAATCACGCATCTGGTTTTCGCCGATACGCATTGGATGGCTGTGGGGAACTTTGGCCGGGTGGAGAAGAGAGGACCTTAGCACTACTTTGTGCTGCGTGCCATTGTCATAGAAACTACCATAGGAAGGTACCAGTTGTACAATAGGTTTAGCGTATCTATACCCTAGCCCTTCCACATTTATGCAAGTGATGGCGTCTCCTGCTGCTCATAACCATGGTTCGCTTCCTTTACAGTCTCCGTCGATAGAAAACTTGGAGGGCACCTCAAACCTATTTTTAGCCACAAGTTGACGGTAAACTATTAAACATAAATGTGATCATCAACAACAATCAGTACCTAGCCTAAGAGGTGATTCATGTGACAGCCTGACGAGTCATAACATTCAGGTTGAAACTGTTCTTTTTTAGCTGAAATTAAGTGAAGGAGCATGTCGCTTCGACGGTCACAGTTTTAGATAAAAATTAGAATTAGAAAGGGGCATGCAACAACAATGGATTTAGAATGGCTTTCTACCTGTTTTGACCCATTTGACTTGTTCCCCTTATAACCAATCTTTTGATTTGACCCGTTAACCCCCGCTAAATCAGTTCATTCATATGTAAATGGCTTAGCAGTTTAAATATGATTGGTTCATTTATATTAAAATATGGTTGTGCACCTTCATCTCTTTCATTTCATAGATTCACTTATATATGTGTAAAAACAAATATTAAAATGGATAATTACCAAAATAGATCGTTGACTTTTTGACTAGTCACTTTGTAGACTTTCAAATTTCACTTTCCAAAATTAGATCAGGGCAACTTGAAAAATGAGCAACTCAATATAAACGCGACACGTGTCCTTAAAAGATTCTAGATTCTATACTATACATTCCAAAAAGATTCTAGATTCTGTACTATATTAATAAAATATTCGACACGTGTCGCACATATATGAAGGTTGCTCAGTCGCCAAGTTGCCCTGATCCGCCGGAGGAAAGTGATTTAAAAACATCTATTCAAGTAATGTGCTTTGGGCGACTGATCTATTTTGGTAATTATCCCATATTAAAAACACATTTGAGTGTGTGTGTGTGTGTGTGTAAATAATACAGTTAAGAACATGCTTAGTTATGTCCCTTAGTGTTCGAGGCGCTTCTTTTTTAGCCATGTTTCTTCTATCTTGCCTCTTCTTGTTTTTGAAAATCCTATTTTGCCTAATTGACCCATTATTGTTAAAAGAGAACTCTAATACCCCTAGTACGATTGTACAGTTATGTATCATAATCATGCCACACTACTCACTGAAGTATGAAAATACACATACCTGCTATATTCATTAAGATATCCAGCTTGCACAAAATCATCCACATTTATCTGAAGACAGGGATGTAAAAAGTCAAATCATTATCATTTAAAAATAGTTAAATAAACAATCTTAAAGAGAAAAGATAAACCTTTTGCACATTTTCCATGCTACTAGATGCACACTATCAATTATAAGGCATAAAGTTAAATTTTGATTTTATATCAGATACATATAGACACTTGACACAAAAATAACCTGATCTTTACCGACTTTCTTGAATAGATAACAGCCCAACTTATAGGATAACTTGTGAGGAAGTTGAACATGTTAGAGTTTGACAATCAAATACACGTATTGCGGAAGCTAGGATCAAGTATAACACATAAATATTAACTAAAACATAAATAGTAAACGTACCCGATGCACTTCAAATAAACCTTGATTCTTGGACAATTAGATCAATGATAAACCCCTTACCGTTTTGTTTATCGATCTCTTGATAATTACTAAAGTAAGTAATTACCTCGTTCTTGTACACACAAACTACCAACGAATAAAGGTTGTTGCAAGTAAACGAAACACTTAATGTTTTGTACTTAGAAAATCGACCCAAAGATCCCTAGGAGGGGGGGTACGATCGGCCAAGCAAAGAAGAAAGAAAACAAGATTTTTAGGGTTAGTGTGTGTGCACAAAAGATTGTTAAGTCTAACCCCAAGGCCTTGTATTTATACTAGGTGATATCTTGGAGCACAAGAAAGGGTGGATCGACCCTATGGGTTGTGGGTCGACCGGCCTAAGCAAACCCAAGGGGTTTCTAGAACCTTCTTGACTCCCAAGTTACACTCTAGTCCTTATCTTTCTTATTAAACGATAGTTAGTCCATACGGTTAACAACTAACGACCGTTTAGTCCATTAAGTGTTATAAATATATATATTTCATACATTTAATAAATATATATATTTATTTACATTATTCTTGTTTGTAAAGTGTGCAATCCCGAGGTCTCGCGTTCGATCCTAGACATTTACCTATTAATGTTTATACGTAACATTTAACAGCTCCCACTCGTATATTCATTAATAGTAAAATGACATTGGTTAGCGTCTTGCAACACTCCAATGCCCCTAGTTCAAACCGAGCTAGGTTTCCTGGAAAAACCTTTAATGATTCATCATTATAATTATCCTTTCATTACTAATACCGCATTAATAAAGATGTGAGTTCCTTTATTAAAATTCTGTTTCTCGTTTCTTTATGATTGAACAAAATTACCAAAACATCTGAACGTATTCCAGATAGACTTTGGGCATGGCCATGCAAACATTTTGTCAACCCTACGAGGGGCCCAGCAGTATTAAACTTCTAAACAAATCAGAAGGAATGAATTCTTTCTTGACTACAAGAATAACCCATGAACTTTGCAACACTTCTGAAAACAATCCTTATGACTCCCTGTTACGGTGAGCGGTAGATTGCTTCACAAAAATGCACTACATCCATGACACTTATCTGGTATCTCAAGTCTGAGGATAACTTTAAATATGATTCTCACATTACATATTAAATCATATTGTTGGGATAAGTCCAATATTCAATTCATCGAATATTATGTGAAATTGGTATGACTACGCATCAATATACTTTCAAGTATATTCTAAAACCAATACTCAAATTTGTCTTAGTTTAATGATATTCCCATATCATTAATCGACAATGGACATTTAGAATAATAAATTATTCAAGGATCTTAAACATGCAAATATAGGATATATTATTAAGACAATGATAAATAAACATAAAACTTATTTTATTCCATTAAAATAATAATTGTACATTACATCCTTTATCCAAACACTAATCACAAATGGGCATGAAACTTTCAGCTAATCTAAGTCCTACACCTGCAGCATGCTTGTGAAGCTTAGTGCCAGGTAGAGGCTTTGTTAATTGATCCGCCAAGTTATCATCTGTGTGAACTTTGAGCATTTCGATTTCGCCTATTTCGACTTGTTCTCAAACATAGTGATGCTTAATCGGGAAATGTCTGGTGCCTTTCATGATTCCAGGCTCATTGGCAAATGTGATTGCAGCAGAATTGTCACAATACATTTTAATAGGTCTTTGAATCGAAGGCATGACTCCAAGCCCTGAAACAAACTTCCTAATCCAAACAGCTTCCATTGCAGCTTCTGAAGCAGCTATATACTCACTTTCTGTAGCAGACATCGCTAGTACACTCTGCTTTCTGCTCCTCCAATCCACTGCTCCTCCATTAATGACAAAGACATAACCCGTCTGAGACTTCGTATCATCCTTATCACCTTTCCAAGAAGCATCGCAGTAACCTGTAACATCAAGTTCTGCCGATGGATTTCCCCCATAAACCAAAAACATATCCTTAGTTGCCCTAAGGTACTTAAGAATATTCTTAACAGCAGTCCAGTGAGCTACACCTGGATTTTGCTGATATCGACTGGTTAAATTCCGAGCAAACGCTACATCAGGTCTTGTGCTTTTCACCGCATACATAATAGATCCCACAGCCGAAGCATAAGGGACTCTCTTCATGCGTTGCACCTCTGCAGGTGTTGAAGCACAAACCTTGTTGCTCAAGCCATGTTGCTCTTGCATTGGCAAATATCCTTTCTTGGAATTTTGCATATTGAATCTCTTCAATATTTTATCAATGTAAGCACTTTGGCTTAATCCAATTAATCGCTGAGATCTATCTCTATATATCTTGATTCCCAGAATAAATGCAGCTTCCCCTAAATCTTTCATAGAAAAACAACTTCCAAGATATTTCTTAACCTTTTGTAAACTTGGAATGTCGTTCCCCATGATCAATATGTCATCGACATATAATATAAGGAAAATTACATTACTCCCACTAACTTTGTGATATACACATGGCTCATCAAGATTTTTAGTGAATCCATACTTTTTAATCTCACCATCAAATCTCTCATTCCATTGTCGTGATGCTTGCTTTAATCCATAAATGGATCTTTTAAGCTTGCATACACGATTTGGAAATTCTGGATTTACATACCCCTCAGGCTGCGCCATATAGATGTCCTCATCTAGGCGACCATTTAAGAAGGCGGTTTTAACATCCATTTGCCAAATCTCGTAGTCATAGTAAGCGGCTATGGCTATAAGAATCCTAATTGCCCTTATGTCAGCTACAGGAGAAAAGGTCTCCTCATAGTCAACACCAAAAGTTTGTGTATAGCCTTTAGCTACACAACGGGCCTTATAGGTGTGTACAACGCCATCCATGTCAGTCTTTTTCTTGTAGAGCCATTTACTCCCAACTAGTTTGGCACCCGGAGGTAGGTCTACTTCTTCCCAGACATCATTGTCTTCCATGGATTGCATTTCCCCATCCATAGCTTCTTTCCATTTGGCCTTTTCAGGACCATTCATGGCAGCTTTATAACTTGTAGGCTCATCAAGATCACCCAGTATATGCTCATCACTCTCCACATTAAGACATAGACGAGTAGGAGCTTTTACTGGTCTTGTTGACCTACGAATGGGAATCACTTCAACTTCAGGTGGAGGACCTAAGCTTTCAGGTTCTACCGGAAGTTCGTTAGTGTTTTCAGAAGGTTCTACATCTTCTTGACCGTCTTCCAGGTCATATATTCTCCCACTGAATTCTTGAGATATGAGCTCTCTTTCAAGAAAGTCTCCATACCTTGCAACAAATACTTTGTTTTCAGGTGGGTAATAAAAGTAGTATCCCATAGTTTCCTTAGGGTATCCTACGAAGATGCACTTCACAGATCTTTGTTGGAGTTTGTCTGCTGAGTCACGTTTAACATACGCCTCACAACCCCAGACCTTAAGATAAGACAGGTTAGGAGCTTTTCCAGTCCATACCTCATATGGTGTCTTATCAACCTTCTTTGTTGGAACCATATTTAGAATGCGAACCGCAGATTCTAAGGCATAATCCCAAAACGAGAAAGGAAGAGTTGTTAGATTAAACATAGATCGTATCATGTCTTGCAATGTACGATTCCTTCTTTCAGATACACCATTTTGTTGTGGAGTATATGGAGAAGTAAGGTGCTGGACAATTCCCTCCTTTGCTAGATAATCTATGAACTCCTGACTCAGGTATTCACCACCTCTATCGGATCGAAGAGCTTTAATCTTCTTTCCAAGTTGCAACTCTACTTCTGCTTTAAACACTTTGAATGTTTCAAATACCTCATGTTTATGTTTAAGTAAATAAACATAACCATAACGGCTGTAATCATCCGTAAATGTTAAGAAGTAGCTAGCACCCCTCCTTGACACATGTCTAAGTGGTCCACACACGTCTGTGTGAATAAGACCAAGTAGATCATTAGCCCTTTCAATCCTATTTTTAAAGGGTTTCTTAGTCATCTTCCCAGCAATGCAAGATTCGCATTTATCAAATGATTCATCATTGATCTTATTTAAAAGCCCATCATGTTGCAGCTTTTTCATGCGATCTTTGCCAATGTGAGCAAGTCGACAATGCCAAAGATAAGACGAATCCAGACCTTTCTTGATTCTCTTATTGTTGATGCTATACATTGAATTATTTTTAACAAAAGCATTATCATTGTCATTCATATCAATTTCAAATACACCATTCACAGCAATAGCATTAAAATAAAAAACATTATTTAAAGAAACTGAAATTCCATTGCTTGAAATAGTATGCTCAAAACCAAGGTTTAACAAACATGAAAATGAAATTACACCTCTAACAATTGACGGTGCATAATGACAATTATTTAAAGATAGTACTAAGCCCGAAGGCAACACTAAATTAAATACTCCTATAGCTTCAACTCCTGCATGCGCTCCGTTACCAACGTGCAAGAATTGTTGTCCATAGGCCAGCTTTCTCTCAACTCTAAACCCCTGCATGGTATTGCAGATATGAATGCCACATCCAGTATCATATACCCATGAATTCAATTTAGGAGTAAGAGTGAATAATTCAATCATAAAGAACGCACCTGATGAGCTGGGGTTACCAGCATCATTCCCCTGCTTCTTGAGTCGCAAGTCATGAATGTAGAGAGGGCAATTGCGCTTCCAATGGCCCTTTTCATGACAATGGTGACAAGCCTGATCCTTCCTGTTTGGCGGATTCACCTTGTTCTGCTTAGGCTGATGTTGTTTCATCTTGGGTTGAGGTTGATAGGCCATGACCTGCTTGCCTTTATCACCTTTACCTTTGCCTTTGTTCACATGCGATTTCTTCTGGATTCTCCCCCCATGAATTGCCAACACTTGCGGGGTGGGATTCTTGACCTTGGCTGGTAGACTTTTCTCATAATCAACAAGCAATGCGAGTAATTCTGAGACTGTCTTCCCCGAGCAATGCATGTTGAAGTTCTGCACAAAACCAGCAAAATCCTTGTTAAGGGATCTGTTGATCAAGTGCACTTGCACATTCTCGGGGTAACCAAAACCAATTCTGTGAAGTTGATCAAAGGAGTCCTTCATCTCATCCACATAATCGGCTACTGGTTTACCATCACCATGCTTGCAGTTGTGTAGCTTGTCAAGTTCATCATACAATTCAACTGCAGGTGACTTCTCATAAGATTGCCTGAGGTTATCAAGCATATTCTTAGGAGACGAATACTCATACTACTTTTGTAATTGAGCATTCATGCTAGTGAGCATTAGACAAGCAACCTCATTGTACTTAGCATTAGTCACCTTCCATTCTGCCTTTGCTTCAGGTGTTGCCGTAGCAGCAGGTTCAGCAGGGCATTCCTCGGTCACATAATCCATCTTACCAGACGCCCTCAAGACAATTCTGAGCGAACGGTACCAGTCATTGAAATTCTTTCCAGTGAGTTTCTCTCTCTCAAGATGACTCTTGAAAGCATTAATCACAGTTTGGTTATCGGGTTGAGCCATATCTACAGATAAAGTTCAAATATTAGTATTTTCGATAATCAATATCTTCAAGAAAATAAAATACCCAAGGCTATATTCATATAACCAACTAATTTTCTTGAAAACCTAGGATCTATCTTTACATAGTTTCACCACATCAGTTGATCTGCTAGTGGTAAAAGTACAAAAGATAGTAATCTGTCGAACAATAATTGGCAAACAAGATTTCCAATTCCTAGATCATTATGGGATTTACATCAAATTGATTCATCAATTTGCCTTTGTAAGCATGTTTTATCCCATCTCATGCCTTAAGTTCTAGGTCTCACGCACAACTTAATTAAGTCGTCTACCTTAGAAACTGTAAAATTACAATTATGGTCTCACGCGTTATAACATAAGTTTTCATAAAACCTTGTTATAGTAATTTAGCCTAGGTCTCACGTTTACTAAATTAAAATTCCAAGTGTTTCTTATAGGTAGATGGCACGTAACTTAAATTTTAAGGGTATCAATTTTTGATATGTCAATCAAAATTATGTACAAAGATGCATGCACTCATCTTTATAACATAAGTTTTCATAAAACTTTTTATGTCCGATTCCTGAAATTAATACACAAAGTTTTACTTGAGGTTTATGCCAAAACCCTAAGATGACTTTCTACAACATATAATTTTAAAAGTAATTCGTTTAAGATATATTCAAGATTGTGATAACCAAGGCAGACTCTAAGGCTCTTTTCTAAGCCTTCAAATCACGGTTATGAATATCATCTTAAAAGACTTAATTTAAAACCATATTTGCACAAAACATCATTCAAGCAAAAGTTTATGGATTCAATCTCAAAATAGTAATAAAGTTTGAATAATGCTAGTCTCGACTGGGAGCTGATTACCGTGCGAATCGGACCACGATTGTCATAAGACCATTGCAAGATTCTTACTTTATCACTTTAGGGTTTCACAATTATTAGTCCGTTTTAATTTTCTTTATGAAAACACCCTTTTATTGCTTACATCAAGTCCAACTAAAAACAATAAAACAAGTTGCAAAGAAAATCAAACAAACAATAATAATATAAGTGAAACAATTAGCCACATGCAAACCGTTTTAGAAAAGATCCTAATAAAATCAATTCTAGGTATAATAACGCATGTAATCAACTAAGGCCTTCACCTCTTAATGGAGGTGAGCCACATACATTGACGAATCAATTGCGTAGGCCAAAGCTAAAAACACACCACATAGCATATAAAATTGATTTTAATATATATTGGAGTCTTCCCCAATTTAAGATCTATCTAAATATGTGACAACAAAACAAGATCCATGACAAACATGCATGTAAGTCACGGATTAAAACCTAACAATTAGCAATTAGGTCACAAGATACGTTCAATTAACCGGTTAATGACCTAGGGTTTCTAGTGATTACACATAATCAATAAAACCACAAAACCCTAATTAGGGTTTCATGGGAAAATCGACCCCCCCCCCCCCAAAATTAGGGTTAGGGTTTCGAAATTTTTAGAAAAAAAATAGGAAAAACCCTAGATAAAAAAAACATGTATCTAAAACAATTAAAGATCCGGTTTTTATTACGTTTTAGTAATCAATTACATGTTATACATGGCTCGTGATGCCACTGTTAGAGTTTGACAATCAAATACACGTATTGCGGAAGCTAGGATCAAGTATAACACATAAATATTAACTAAAACATAAATAGTAAACGTACCCGATGCACTTCAAATAAACCTTGATTCTTGGACAATTAGATCAATGATAAACCCCTTACCGTTTTGTTTATCGATCTCTTGATAATTACTAAAGTAAGTAATTACCTCGTTCTTGTACACACAAACTACCAACGAATAAAGGTTGTTGCAAGTAAACGAAACACTTAATGTTTTGTACTTAGAAAATCGACCCAAAGATCCCTAGGAGGGGGGGTACGATCGGCCAAGCAAAGAAGAAAGAAAACAAGATTTTTAGGGTTAGTGTGTGTGCACAAAAGATTGTTAAGTCTAACCCCAAGGCCTTGTATTTATACTAGGTGATATCTTGGAGCACAAGAAAGGGTGGATCGACCCTATGGGTTGTGGGTCGACCGGCCTAAGCAAACCCAAGGGGTTTCTAGAACCTTCTTGACTCCCAAGTTACACTCTAGTCCTTATCTTTCTTATTAAACGATAGTTAGTCCATACGGTTAACAACTAACGACCGTTTAGTCCATTAAGTGTTATAAATATATATATTTCATACATTTAATAAATATATATATTTATTTACATTATTCTTGTTTGTAAAGTGTGCAATCCCGAGGTCTCGCGTTCGATCCTAGACATTTACCTATTAATGTTTATACGTAACATTTAACAGAACATACAAAGACATGACCTATATAGCCTGAAAAGATCATCAAATATACTTCCCTTTTCTTATAGCTATTAGATAGACTACGAATTTTCCATAATATAAAATTATAGAACATAACTTAAGAGAAATGTTGCACGCATACCTTTTTGTCTCATAACAAACATCTGGGTAACAATTCCACCTACAAACCTACATCATTATGAATAAATATAAGTATCTCGTAAGAAAATAGAACAAAGACAAAAGTGTAAATAAAATATTAGAATTGTAATGTAAGTGATGTAAAGTTACCCTAAAGTTTTCAGATGATCAGCCATAGAATTAAAAACTGATGATGGGCGCGGAATCTACGCATAAAAGAAAGATTATACATCCAACGAATATGCATGTATTCATTTTGGATCTTTTAATGAAATACGTCATCATATTTACTAACACACTCGAAACAATAGATTTTGAAAATTTTCCACAAACAACCTTTTGCACATACCTCGTACTTAGGGATATACAGGTCATATTGCAGTTCACTCTTTCTTAGACTAGTTGGAACAACGAGTTGTCCCCCATTTGACCACCAGGTCATCTCATAGATTAAGTGTCGCATCACCTCATGGATGCTTTGATCATAACGAACAAACCTTGACTTCTCCAAGACACCTATGGATAGTAAACAAAATCAAATTCATGCACAGATCATTGTCTACTTAAAATAACAAAGTATTATTCAATAACATCCAACCAAAATAAATTCTCGATCAACAAGTTATGATGGGAACACATCACCATAAAGACATGCAGTGAACATAAAACCACCGGTACTATTAATAAATACCTGATTGGAACCCTTCTGGGTAGTTTTTCTTTTTTGAGCCCCCAATGACGTTGATAAGCGAGCCAAAAACACCCTTCAGGGTAGTTACTGGCAGCAATATGTCCCATGATTGATATAGTAGCTGAAATGAATAAAATACAACAAATGACCAGAATAGTAATCAGTATGCAACCCATAGAACTTCAGAGCAATACCAATAGGCTAGTAACAAAATAGGATGGTATATAAGCCAATAGCAGCGTGCTTAAATAGTTTAGTCCTTCTGTTACAATAATCATTCTGTTTGTACTAAAGTAACAAGATTCTTTTTTTTTATGCAATTACATCAGCAGATCTGCACTACTAAACTGTTTAGATTGCTTGATTAACACCATAATTAGATTCTTTATACAAAATACTCATTTTCATCTTCAAATTAGAAATATTGCTACAATAAATGGTTAGTATTTGGATATGATTCAAAAACCATTGATCCGTCAAAATTCTCTCTAAAAGAGTAATAAATAAACAATCTAAAAGAATTAAATTGACCAAGTCAAGTATTAGATAGAGCATTTAAAAGGCAAATCTTATAGTGTATTCATACAGTATTTTTCGCGCTATTGATTCTAAACAGAGTCAAGACATGAATATTTGTAGCATATAAAAATAAACAACATAATTTAATAAGTGACTGATATAAGCATTGTACAACCAAGAAACAAAAGGAAAAATCAAGAATCGGCACCGATCTTGGAGAGTACAAAGACAAATAAAAATCTGATCGAGCTTCTAGTAGAAAGAAACCAACCTTTCTTTTTGCCAGGAAAGAAAACAGAAATCACGATTTCAGGTTAACCTAGGTTACTCCTATGGTTTTATGACTTTTATCACCTTTACTCTCTCTATTCTATGTTAATATGTATCACAAATTTCACATTTAGTCATCAATTCTTACTAAAATAAGTACTAATTTTCAAATTTCAATTCCCTCTTCTTTTGGCAAAATGGTTTACCCAGGTCCTGCATCTGTAAGGCATGTGATTTTAATGTTTGGAAAGTGCTACTTGATGATAGAATCCTGTATCAGTAAAAAATTGGTTTACAAAGTAGATTCTAACAAGTTAAACATAAAAGACTTGCCACATATTCTTTAGAGACTTTCTGAGCTGTGGGAAGAGTTCCATTAGCATGGTTCTTTATCAAACTTGTATTTTGTGGTGTACATATCAGGGGCTTGAAATGCCTGGGACATAATGATTTCATTTTCCATCAAACACAACTAAGCATCGTAAACTAATAAAAGTAGCGAGAAATTAATGAAACAAAAAGTTTTTCCAAATCAAAATATCACATCACTTATTATATAAACAATATTACATTGTCTAAAGAGAATGATAAGAAGACAATAATGTTACAACGATACCCCAAATTTTACATCCTATCGTCATTTTAATTCCACTATTATTATTATTATTCACAAAGCAGAATAAGATTTTAACTCATTGTGTGTTAAGCAAAGAAAATTTATAAAGATATGAATCCAAGATTGTGTTAAGTTTGAGAAGCAAACAATTTCATAATTACACCAACTGTAAGAAGTAATCTACAACTTAATACTTTTATCCACGATAACAAACAAGTTGTGATTTCAAATACAAATAAAAGTGAAGACAAATGGTGAGTTAAGCAAACAAACTTACAAAGATTATTCGCCAAAAATATGTTTATATATATATATATATATATATATATATATATATATATAGTGTAACTTTATTTTCAGAACTCTATTAAGTGCGGGAACTGCGAGAACTCCAAATTTGCATTAGAAAACATGCGTGTTCATATAAAACATGTATATTTTCTTATATACACCTTAATACGCATACCTGCGTAACATACATGTTCATATAAAACACTTTTTATATGAACATGTATGTTACGCAGGTATGTGTATTAAGATGTATGTAAGAAAACATACATGTTTTATATGAACATGCATGTTTTCTAATGCAAAATTAGAGTTCTCGCAGTTCCCGCACTTAACAGGGTTCTAAAAATAAAGTTCCCCTATATATATATATATATATATATATATATATATATATATATATAAAACTAACAAGTAGCTAGATGATACAAACAGCAATATGACATGCCTCGAAACTAATCGAAAAAGGCACTCAATCACAAAGATTATTAGCAAAAAAATATGTTAAATTTGAGATCTAATACTCCATGGTAAAAATATATCTTGATTAACAAATACGAAATAAATGTGTATAAATTTTTGGATTAAAAGCCGTTAACATTTTAACAACATGCTAATACACAAGATAAAAACGTAAGAAACTAACACATAACGCAAAAACTCTAACTGATGCTGATATAATTAAAAAATGAACTTAATTATAAAATCAAATAAAGTATAATAGAGTGTTATTGATATACCTTGTTCGGAGAATCATGGGTTAAATGAAAAATATTTCCAGTGACGAATCAGATCGATTTTCAAGAAGAAATGGGCAGAGAGATTTTTTAGGGTTTTGGTTTGAGACTGGGAATTTGATTGATTAAATAAGTGTGATAAGTTTTAGAAAGGCCCTTTAATTATGGAAATGTTATAAACTTGTCCAAATTATAGAGTGGTTGGAAATTTGACATATTTAGTAAAAGGGTTTTGCTAATCTCTGCTCACCGGGCAAAAGATTAAGTGCAATTAATGAACACAAAATTTACTTTTAAATAAAAAAATACATTTAATGAACATTTATTCCTCTCGAAAATTATCATAATTGATCATCATTTTGATATTAATTAACTCCAACATTCCTTATATATATAGCTAATCCTGTGCCCAGTGGGCAGAGATTAGCAAAACCCTTAGTAAAAAACTACAATTGTGTTAGTGTATTAAGTTATATCTGTCTATCTATCTTCTATCTCTACGAGGTTTTATTCAACCCGTGCGATGCATGGTCTTTGGTTGAATATCTACGTGTTTTGTACGTAATGTTGGTGAAGACGGTTGAATGAGAATATGGCGGAATTTAAATGCCATTTGGATAAGTTTATAGGGTTTTTTTTTTTTTTTTTTTTTTTTTTTTTTTTTTTTTTAAATTGTATTATCCTTTTATTTTAGTGTATGTAATTAGTTATATGTAATGTATTGTATTTATTTTAGTTGATTTGATTGTGATGTTATGATAAATTTTGTAATTAAATTAGTTTATTTGCATTAATAGTTACAATTAAATAGTGTTTTCACATGTAATCATATAATATGAATAAGTTAAATAATTTTTTTTGCCTATCGGGACAAAATCATGTATGGCTTAACACATATTATATCCCGTACACGGAAGCAAAACATTGTTTGTGACAATAAAAGTTGCTCCAATGTAACTATGTGTAGCATGAGACAATTATAGCTTACTAACTGACCCGTGCGATGCACAAATGTTGCATTTAATTGTTCATCACGTAATGTTTACCTGTCAGCCCTACATATACTTTTTTAAATCAATTGTTGTTTATCATAGAATCAGTCACCACTCGATAGCTAAATGTTTAGTTTGTGTTTATGATATGTGAAATAAATTTAAGTATCGATTTTGCTATTGACTTGATTGTTTATTATTTGAACTAAAAAATTCATCTTGCATACTCTTGTTTTACAATTATATCAATAACTTTAATAAGAAACAACCATTTCTAAAATGTATTTTGAAGAGAATAAAGTAAAGAAAAACCTCATTCTAGGCACAGTAAAACAAAAGTTTAACGTATAGAAACTTTTAATAGCTATAGGTAGGGGTGAAAACGAGCCGAGCCGAGCCCGAGTCTGCCAGAGCTCGAGCTCGAGCTCGGCTCGTTTATATATATAAAGCTTGAGCTCGAGCTCGTTTCGAGCCTAATATTTTGAGCTCGAGCTCGGCTCGTGAAAATTTTCAAAAGCTCGAGCTCGAGCTCGGGCTCGACTAATTTGTATGATGTTTAAAAGAGACAAAGTTAAAATGGGGCTCGAATCGTTAATTATATAAGGCTCGAGCTTGTTTACTACTTTTAATCTCGTTTATACGTATAGATAATATATATACTTATATATTTCTAGGGCTCATTTAGGCTCGCGAGCCTACTCGAGCTTTTCGTATAGAGCTCGAGCTCGAGCTCAATTATTAAATGAGCCTAAACTTAGGCTCGAGCTCGGCTAGAGCTCGTTTAGGCTCGGCTCGTTCGAGCTTTTTACCGATCCGTTCCCGAGCTTTTCACGAGCGGCTCAGCTCATTTCCACCCCAAGCTATAGATAGTATTAAAGTGAATATTAATAGGTGCAATTAATGGTATTAATTATTGAACAAAAATATTGCTAGAGACAGCTAATCATATTAAATATGATTTACAAATGGTATATAAAATGGCTACAACCTTCTTCAATTTCTGATCATCCGAATACAAAATCAATGGCATATTAAATGGCTAATCATACTATATTATAAAGCATGAATGACTACTATTAATAGAATATTTAAAATTAAGCATTACACATTTCAATGCTAAAAGTACAAGTGATTCAAGATAATGAAACATTTAATACAATAAATGAGATATAATTAGACATGTACAAGTTTAGTAGCTTCATGTACACACCGCTTTGTCTTTGCCATTAAAGTTTAAAATTAGTGACTTAAAATTGAATTATGTACATTAAATACAATTAATTAAATAGTCAATAAATACAATTAATACACTTATTAAAACACCCATTACATAAGAAATACAAATTATCAAGTATATTGTACAACCAACTTAAATATAATTCTTGCATTAAATGTCACTAATACAAATAATAAAGCATATTATACAATTTTTTAAGCCCGAACGAGAAATGGGCCAAATGGGTTCGAGCCCGAATGGGCACGGATCAAACGGGCTCGATCCCGAACGGACAGCCAACAGGCTCGAGCCCGAACGGACACGAGCTAAACAAAATTTTTGATATCCGTAAATTTATTGTCAAAAAAAATATAATAAACTAAAATATGTTCACATATTGTACAAACCAAGAAACTACTAAACAAAAACATAAAATAAATAATAAATAAAATAATACAAACTAAGCAAAATTTCATCAAACTTTTTCCATAAAAAACTAATCAGTAAAGCTATTGCCAAAAAACGTACAAATAAAATAAATTATTAACCAAAAAAATTAAATTACAGGGTGCCCGCAGCTGCATCGCGCGGGGACCCTGCTAGTCGTATTAAACTAGCAGGGTACCCGTGCAATGCGGCGGCGGGTACCCTGTGACTATATTTTCTGGCAATATGATGTTATGCAGGCATATTCTTTTTAACTATTAATTTACAAATAACAATAAATTTAGTTAAGACAATAGTATAATTACAACCTAGTGAGACCCAAATCCACTACCCATACTATCGCCTTTTCACCAACACTATTCCAACCCATAACTTGAACAGAATCGCGGGAACACTATTCCTTTTAAGGGGTATGTACTGTAACACCCGATAAATTTCCTAAACTTATTTTTTAGCCAAAATATTTATTTTTTATCTCTCATGACGTTTAAACTTCTTTGAACTTGTTTGGGCTTGAAAACCGGTAAATATCTTAATAAACATGAGCGTTATTCCTTTATCGAGCCGGCACAACCTAGAAAGCATGAAACGAATCGAATTTGCCAAATAAATTAACTTCGACAAAGTTATGCGTATTTATACCCGTTTTGATTGGAAAAAATATTACGAGAACAATGGCGCATATTTCGTAATTTTTCGAGTTCGTTTGGTACGTCAAATGGGTCCCACGATTAATATTTCAAAAGTTTCACTAAGTTAACACTTTAACCCCTCTGCCCATATTTTTCGTTCTCGCCCTTCTAGTTTTGTTTGTCCATTTTTGACCCCTCCTGTTTTAATAAAACTCAATCTCTCTCTCTCACTCTCTTTCTCACTCTTTCTCTCTCTCTCTCTCTCTCTCTCTCTCTCTCTCTCTCTCTCTCTCTCTCTCTCTCTCTCTCTCTCTCTCTCTCTCTCTCTCTCTCTCTCTCTCTCTCTCTCTCTCTCTCGCTTAACCGCCGGCCGGTTGCCACCTTCCATCGCCGGAAAAATTTTCAGGCGAAAACCTTAACTCCCTAAATCAATAGATCAGCCCATTTTCCCCCTCACAGCCACTGCCAAACCACCACCATCGCTCCACCACCTCTCCACCATTTTCCCCCTCATCGGTAACACCTCACGCGCCCTATCCTTCCCCCATTTATTTTTATTCGAAACCCTAAAATTTATAAAACTTTTATAACACGAATTTTTACTTTAAACCTATTATAAAACCTTTTATTTATGTTAAAAACCGTGTGGATCTATTATTTTGACCACGACTCGGTATGACTCGGTCCAACTCGGTGACTCACCGAGACAACTCGCGTTAACTCGGGCGAGTTAGTATTTATTTTGTTTTCTTTTACTTTCTAACCTTCTATTTGTGTTTGTAGTTTGGATGTTGGATTTAGTTTTGATTTGAGATCAAAAGCTGGAACTTTTGTGGATATGTTTTGGGCCTAATACGTATTGAGGCAACCATCAAATTGTGTGGATATGTATTTGTACATTGTGCTTTATATTTTGTATTAATTGGTGATGAGGTGTATTAATTAATAGCACTAATGTTGTAAGTCTAAAAATTATAGCATGTTTATGTTGTTGTACACTATGCTTATTTTGTGGTAAGTCTCAAAATTATGTTCATTAATATGGATGTGTTTTAATGGAGGGTTACATCTATTGTACATTGTGCTTAAATGGTTGTCATTTTTGATGAAGGGGTGTTTTTTAATAGCATTAATGTTGTTCGAGAACAATGGCGCAAGTTTCGTAATTTTTTGAGTCCGTTTGGTACGTCAAATGGGTCCCACGATTAATATTTCAAAAGTTTCACTAAGTTAACACTTTAACCCCTCCGCCCATATTTTTCGTTCTAGCCAGTCTAGTTTTGTTTGTCCATTTTTGACCCTCCCATTTTAATAAAATTCAATATATATATATATATATATATATATATATATATATATATATATATATATATATATATATATATATATATATATATATATATATATATATATATATATATATACACAGCATGCTTATGTTGTTGTACACTATGCTTATTTTTTGGTAGGTCTTAAAATTATGTGCATTAATATGGATGTGTTTTAATAGAGGGTTACAGCTATTGTATATTGTGCTTAAATGGTTGTAATTTTTGGTGAAGGGGTGTTTTTAATAGTATCAATGTTGTTTGATAGAATTTTGGTCTTAAAATGATACCAAACTTTCTTTTGTTGTACAATATGCTTACTTTGTTATAATTCTGAAAATTATGTGCATTAAAGTGTCGTAGATCATGCATTATTTTTTGTAAATATGAAATTTTGGAGACAGAGTGCTTCCTCCATTATATGTAGTATAAATATAGATATGATTTACAAATTCAAATAACATTTTTGTCTCAGTCCAAAATTAAGATTATAATGCCACAAATAAGCCAAGGCCATATTCGGGTAGTAATACCTAATCCATCAAACATTCCTACCCTAATTTTATAAAATAGTTCTATTTTGCTCATTTGTAAACCTAAATTTACTCACTAAAAGCACGCAGTCATCTCATTCTCTATGTCTAACAACTCGCCCCCTTTGTACTCTTTCATCCTAAGAACGCAGCTACCAATACTCTTTACCTGCTAAACTACACAAAAACACAACAATGAATCATCTATATCTCCACGCACATCTAAACCACAACAACCAAAAAAATACATTAAACTGGTTGGTATCTTTTATATCCGAACCATAGAACTTAGTCACATCATTTTCTTTACAAATATAAGCCACGAAACACATAACTGAATGAAACCTTTGAAACTTTCTTCACATATCGAGGCAAAGCTCGTCTTCAAGATCTTTAAGTAAGGTCTCGGGTAAGATGTAATTTTAGATCAATGATGAGTTGGTTTTCGAGATGTAAAGATCGTTAAAGATCTGTTATAAGCACATGAAAACTATACCTGAGATCTATTTGCATGTACTTCCGTTTCTATTTTGAGTCTTTCTTTTTATGTTTTTTTTTGTGCCCGAGTCTTGTAAAACTGCGATCTTTGTGATGGTCAATGTGTTGTTGTGATTGTTGGTAATCGTGAGGTCTCGTTTGTGTTTGAGACATGTTTATGTACAATATGGGTTTGTGATTAAATGCACATCAGGCAGTTTTTTCATGGTAGTGAAGATTAGTGCCGAAACAATGATATGATGAAAATGGTTTGATAGTTGTGTATTGATAATGTTCAAAAAGTGTAACTCCAGAAACCCTTTTGTGTTCACTCCATCATTACATGATTGTTTATATTCCTTAGAGTTTAATATGTAGATGTAAATTCGTGTATTTGATATACTTTTGATGTTGCTTAACTGTTTGTACCGTATATTGTTTTGTGCAAAACCCCCTTGCACATTAAATTAAGGGGGATAAGCTTTCAGTATTATCTATAATCTATCTATAATACTATAAGATTCAGTCCCTAAATTTAATGTGGAGTTATGATGATAGAGTTTTAGAGTTGAAAATAAGTTGGAGTCGTTTAGTAGTTGCATAGAGTACAAGCTAGCTAATGCTCGGAATTCAATGCAGCCTCATAATATCTATACAATCATGAAAGGAGGTGAAGTGCAAGGATTGCCCGAGTTGATCACCATAGCATTTAGTATAGAATTAAAAGTCGGTTAGATAAAGTGCAAGGGTTGCGAAAAGTTGCAAGAATAATTAATGATTTAACCTAATTCATGCCTATATAAACCGGCCAAAATCACATTTATTATGTACATTTGAAGATGATTCACACATCTTTTAGATATTTGATTGTTGGTAGCGGTATATAAATTATCTTTTGCAACATTTTGGAGATGATTCACACATCTTTTAGATCTTTGTAATTAACTTGGTCTTCTTTTTTTCTTAATTTAGTTATCATACGCAGGTACTATGAAAATCACACAAGATTATGCATGCTCAGATAAATAAAACCAAAGATTGGGACACCAACTATTTTCTTTGTTTCTTACATATTTAGGTGATTGTTATAGATAAGCATATATATATTTATATATAGATAGATATAAGTATTATTTTAATGCATTTTCATATACAAGTAATTTATGTGCGTTTTCTATTGATGTAGCTCACATGTGCGAATTGATTCAAAAAAATGTGCACGAGCATGTATGTAAAGCAACATTTAAATGGTTAATGATACTTTTTAGCGTGATTAGTTTATTTAAGTAGTTGCTTTCTAATGCTCTTTGAGAAATATTAGAATAAATTTATCGCGTGCAATTAAATTATTATTGAAAAGAAGAAGGTCGCGCATCGCAAAGTGTTTTCTTTTTTCTATATGTAGAATCATTAGTGAGAAACCAATATTTACGCCAATTAAATGAGTTTGCCATAAAAGCAAAATACGACATATTAAAAATATCACATTGAGTAATTAATAGAAAGAAAAAAATGCATAATTTTAACTTAAATCCGTTTTTAAATAATAATATCAAATAAAAAAGTTGAGTTTTAAACATAAGCAAAAGTTCAAACTTTTATCGAAAAATAAAACCGGTGCATTTAATGTGAAGTATATACAACATCGAGATGGAAGTGCAAGACTTGCCGGAATTTATCACATGATATTTAGTAATTAGTATACAATTAAAAGTCGATTATGAATTGAGATAAAATTGAAAAGGTTGCAAGAATAATTGATGATTTAACTTAATGCAATATATATATATATATATATATATATATATATATATATATATATATATATATATATATATATATATATATATATATATATATATATATTATGTTAATGCATTTTCATATACAAGTAATTTATGTGTGTTTTCTATTGATTAAAGAAAATGTGCACGAGCATGCATGTAAAGCAACATTTAAATGGTTAAACGATACTTTTAAGCATGATTAGTTTATTTATTTATTTATTTATTTTTTAATTTTTTTTGGCAACATGGGTTTCCGACTCGACATTGCGAGCCGACTAATCCCACGGCGACTACCCTTAAGCATGATTGGTTTATATAAGCATGCAACTTGAATAATGAATATAAAAGAAAAAGTATATAATTTTTGCTCAAACTCATTTGTAAATTAAAAAAAAATAAGTTTAAGACATAATAGTGGAGTCCAAAGATTTTTGGAATTATTAATTGTGTGTTAATTAATATTCATTTAGTTAGCTATTTAGAATTGAGTTTATTGATAAAATTTATTAATATTAGTTAGAATTCAATATGGAGCTAAAAAGGTTTGTAACGATTTTTATACAGTTTATATGGCATTATTATACATACATTATTACACAAACTTAATAACAAAAATATTTAACGCACATTAAACTATGACCAATTAGATAGACTTCGTGTGCTTTATATTACCATGCAAAAATCATCTAATAGACAAGTATTGTAGGGCTAAGTAATAGAACAAAATAACAAAAGAAAAAAGCCATCACAACTTAATAGCCAAAAGCCCATATATAGAATACAACACCGCAAAACCAAAACAACATCAAACACTTTTAAATTTTTAAACAAGAAAGTTAAAACATTTCATACAACATACTAAACAATAATTAAGTATACACTCGCCAATATACAGAAAAAATACATGATTAACAATTAGATTCTTAGCCCGTGCGTAGCACGGGTTCTGCCTGCCTCGTACTATAAGAGATTCAGTCCCTAAATTTAATGTGGAGGTGTCAAGATTGCATAGGGTACAAGCTAGCTAATGCCCGGAATTTAATGCAGCCTCATAATAACTATGCGATCATGGAAAGAGATGAAGTGCAAGGATTGCCCGAATTGATCACATGGTATTTAGTATAGAATTAAAAGTCGGTTAGTTGAAGTGCAAGGGTTGCGAAAGTTTGCAAGAATAATTAATGATTTAACCTAATTCATGCCTATATAAACCTGCCAAAATCACATTTAGTATGTACATTTGAAGACGATTCACACATCTTTTAGATCTTTAATTATTAGTAGCGGTACATAAATTCTCTTTTGCAACATTTTGGAGATGATTCACACATCTTTTAGATCTTTGTAATTAACTCGGTCTTCTTTTTTTCTTAATTTAGTTATCATACGCAGGTATAATGAAAATCACACAAGATAATGCATACTCAGATAAATAGAACCAAAGACTGGGATACCAACTATTTTCTTTATTTCTTACATAATTAGGTGATTGTTATAGATAAACATATATATAGATATATGTATTATGTTAATGCATTTTCATATACAAGTAATTTATGTGTGTTTTCTATTGATGTAGCTCACATGTGCGAATTGATTAAAGAAAATGTGGACGAGCATTTATGTAAAGCATCATTTAATTGGTTAAATGATACATTTTAGCGTGATTAGTTTATGTAAGTAGTTGCTTTAGAATGCTATTTGAGAAATATTATAATGAATTTATCGTGTGCAATTGAATTATTATTGAAAAGAAGAAGGTCCGCGCATTGCAAAACGTTTTCTTTTTCTATATGTAGAAGCATTAGTGAGAAACCAATATTTACGCCCATTAAATAAGTTTGCCATACTAGCAAAATACGACATATTAAAAATATCACATTGAGTAATGAATAGAAAGGAAGAATTACATAATTTGAGTTTTAAACATAAGCAAAAGTTCAAACTTTTATCGAAAAACAAAATCGGTGCATTTAATGTGAAGTATATACAACATCGAGATGGAAGTGCAAGGCTTGCCGGAATTGATCATATGACATTTGGTAATTAGTATTGAATTAAAAGTCGGTTATGGATTGATATGAAGTTGAAAAGGTTGCAAGAATAATTGATGACTTAACCTAATGCAATATATATAGATATATGTGTCATGTTAATGCATTTTCATATACAAGTAATTTTTGTTTATTTTCTATTGATGTAGCTCACATGTGCCAATTGATTTAAGAAAATGTGCACGAGCATGTATGTAAAACAACATTTAAATGGTTAAATGATACTTTTTAGCGTGATTAGTTTATGTAAGCATGCAACTTGAATAATGAATATAAAAGAAAAAGTACATAATTTTGCTCGAACCCATTTGTAAATTAAAAATAATAAGTTTAAGACATAATAGTGGAGTCCAAAGGTTTTAGGAATTATTAATAGTGTATTAATTAATATTCATTTGGTTAGCTATTTAGAATTGAGTTTATTGATAAAATTTATTAATGTTAGTTAGACTTCAATGTTAATTTTCAATGAAATTAGTTGTAAAATAAAATTAGATGAAGCTAAATAGGTTTGTAACGATTTTTATAAAGTTTATGTGGCATTATTATATATACATTATTACACAAACTTTAACTTTACAAACTTAATAAAGAAAATATTTAACGCACATTAAACTATGACCAATTAGATAGACCCCGTGTGCTTCATATTACCATGAAAAACCATCTAATGGACAAGTATTGTAGGGCTAAGTAATAGACCAAAAGAACCAAAGCCATTTTTTTATCATGCAAATCAGTAATAGGCCAAAAGAAACAAAGCCATAACAACTTAATAACTAAAAGCCCATTTATAAAATACAACACCACAAAACCAAAACAACATCAACCATTTTTAAATTTATATACAAGAAAGTTGAAACATTTCATACAACATACTAAACAATACTTAAGTATACACTCGCCAGTATGCAGAAAGAATACACGATTAACAATTAGATTCTCGGTCCGTGCGTAGCACGGGTTCTGCCTGCCTCGTAGATTATAAAGTTGAGATTTTGGATGACTAATACCTTAAGCTTTAGTATGACTAACCATTGCCAATGAATGATTGCCTTCTTTTTTGTATGATTTGTTTTAGTGTGATTAAAAGTTTCATCTCATAATAACTCATGTGTTCTACTTCATTGATTTTCCCGTAACTCCACACCATTGCCAACGAAGGGTTGCCTTCGTCAAATTATGTTTTTGTTTAATAACACATATTTATAGATTGTAATTTTAAATTTGATACTTGACATAAACATAAATAAATAATTTAGAGGTGAATAAACAATTTAGAGATGAAGAATAAGAAATTAAATTATCTTTATGTTCACATCAAAACAACAACATTTTTATGAACAATGAAATGTTGATTTTGATGCACAACATCTCAAAACTCTACAAGTTACAAACATTTTTCATGTTTATTTGATGACCACTTTCTATTTTTAGGATAAGCAACTTTTTCGTACAAACAATTTTCATGTTAATTTGATGACAACTTTTGATGATAAAAGGTTTTAATATAATGAACTTTGATTCTACTATTATGAACAACACACTTTTCATGAGTTTTCTTTGATGAACAAAGTTTTCACATGGTGACCATTGATTCAACTATGATAAAAATCACGTTGTTCATCAATTTTCCTAATGATGAACTTTTTTCTTTTCGTTGAAGATCACGTTCTTAACAACCTTACTATTAGTATGTATTAATTTTAAGAGTGAATATAAATGGAGAAGGAGATGATTTATAGCGGATATGAACACGAGGTTGTTGGTGAGGAGTAAATTGGGTAGAAGAATCGAGAATAAATGAGTAGTTATAAAAAAAGTAGGATGGAGGATGAGAAGAGATCCACGAGTCAAGCTTTGATGTTTTTTTTAGAATTAAAAAATATGATACTTTTCATAGGATCGAGAATCTTACACTCAAATGTGTAATGAGACTCAAATTTTGAAATACCATGGACTCCACACTTTCATTAAAAGTAAAAAATTATGTTTGTTTACTATTTTTTTATATTTTTTATTGTTATTATTTTTTTTTTTTTGCAAAAGGATAATCCTTTGATACGAAGATCAAAAAGATCCCATTGATGTTACACTTAATTTGCCAACAAACACACACCAACTTTAAGTTGGAACTAATTAGAAATTATGTAAGCACGCAAAACCACGTTCAATCAAGATACCAATGCTCTAGTTTCAAGTTATATATACCAGTAGTCTTATCACAAGTTCAAGTTTGATTTAAGTGGTGCATTTTCAGGTATAATGTTGTTTTTGAAGCAATTTATTTGGTTTCTTGTTTGTCTCATCAATTAATTATAATTTTAACGCAAAATTAGTAAGAGATCGATTATAAGTGCTTCCATAAAAGCAATCAATCTACTCGTTGTAGCTTGATAACACCTTTGAGGTAGTAACTAAAGTAAGGTTACAAAATTGGATTTGGTTTTTTATTACCCGTTATATTAGTTTTATCAAAACGTTTTGTGATGACATCATGTTACAATATACTTCATTTGCTAGTGTATTTTGCGTTATACCAATAAGAAACAAAACAATGTACCGCAAACATAATAATGATACTCATAATGATGAGCTTGCTATTATATATCGACTTGTTTTTCGGACATTGATATGAGAATAAGTCCGACTGTATCTTAAACAAATTTTATGGAGAGTTCTAAATACCCACAGCTCCATATCCATAAAAAAATAACATTTACCTGCCCTTATGGTAAATTGCTTTTTACAACATTATACTTTTTGATTATTCAATGAACTAGCTACCTTTTGTGGCATTATTTCAGGATACACAATTTTAACCGAATAATAACCACATTATAGAGTTTACACGAGATCTCATAGGCTCGCTCAGAAATGCTAGTCGACAGGAACCTTAAACGACGGAACACTCTAAAATTCGGAGATGCTTGTAACTAATCTTGCGCAAGTCTGTTTGTTGAAAATATTATCAAGGTCTTCGTGAATAACTTTCCCATATTCAAAAAGGCCGCTTGTGATTTTAGAACTCTCGAGCAACCACAAACTCTTATTATGAGACAAACAATTGGAATAACCATTAGTCTACAGTACTAAACTTGTAGCTTCATTTAAACTACCCGAGATATACAAACTCCCAAGCAAACCAAGTAAACACACACAAAACTATATAGAAAAATGCAAAATATCTACATAGATGATTTACCGGGAACCCTTTACCAAAAATATATATATATATCTACGTAGATTTTACTAGATATGCCAACAACGTTATAATTTTGACAATTCTTATAACATATCCATAATCAAAGGGGTCTTTTTAAAACTTATCACTCTTATTTAAGCAGCCGTATAGTACTACTACTTTGTTCGTAATCAAAACCCTAAAATATTTGTGCCCACATCGATCTGATTCCAATCATCCAAACTATTTTTCATTTAATCCATGATTCTCCAAACAAGGTAAATCAATCAACACATTTGTTTAGATTATTTGATTTTCTATAAGTTCATTTTTTTTAATAATATTTGCATCAGTTATGCTTTTTGTGTTATGTGTTAGTTCTTAAATTTTTATGTTACATATGTGTCAGATCTTAAAACTTCTGAACACAAGTTCTTGCCATGGAGTTTTAGATCTAAAATTTATCGTAGTTTTGCTTTTATAAAATTCATAAATTTTGTGTGTTGTGGCTTGTGACGATGGTGAAATCATAGACCTTTTTACACAAACGAGGATAAGTATTAACATACTGTTTCAATTATGACAACATGATTTACCAGGCATTTAGCTTGGAATATGTACACCTCAAGGTACAAGTTGGATGAAGAACCATGCTAATGGAACTCTTCTCATGGCCCAAAAAGTTTCTAAAGAATATATGGTAATTCTTTTATGTCTAACTTGTTAGTATTTGTGAAGTAAACTATATTGTTACTGATATAAGGATTCTTTCACATGCCTTATTAAAGCAGGACATTGGTAAACAGTTTGGTTACCATTTCTCTCACCGGCCCAACCAGGTGAATATTTTTTTATTGATTTTAAATATTAATTCCACTGTTTGATTCATATAGATTTAATTTTCGTTATATATAATGACATTCATTAGTTAACTTTATTAATTTTATTTTAATTGTGTATTTACTGATTCTAATTTAATCAAGTCTGACACTCTAAATTGTTGATTTATTTTTTTGAAGTAGAATATAAGTATTTTTTATTAATTTTTTGCTGTTGATATGCAGAAATTAGTATCGTTAACTTTTTGCTTATTCAAGTCAACGTACAGAGTGGTGGTCAAAATACTTTATTTTTATATTAATTGGTGTGATATATTGGAAAAATAATAAGAGTGAAAATGCCTGCATTCTTCGAGAGTGGATACGATTGAGCTAAAAGTGGAGATGGAAAGACGGCTAGGTACACAAAAGGCGGAGAAGTAATTTAATCTGCTTACGCTGTATTTAAGCCTCAAGGTTGGGAAATCGGAATTTGATCAGCATTGTGTGCATTTGATTGGTAGAGAGAATGTGAGGTATCATAATGACCTAATTAAGGCTATTGTGTGAAATGCTGCTGTTTGCAAGACGCCGCCGTTGGCAAAGCAGGTTAAGCGTGATGGTGTGAATGGTATTGACCCGAGAAAGGGTTTGCAGTCGCTTTGTAGAGATGTGTTCTTAAACCCGTAATTATTCTTCCAACAAATGTTGGATCCCGCATTTGGTTTTGTGTCCACGAGGTTCTGAAAAAAGACCCACCTGAATGGGAAAAGAAGGAAATGGAAAATTACATTGCTAAAGATGTCTACAAAGGCAATGCCTCTGGACCAACTAAGGTGAAGTTTCACTATACTGTTTCTTTGCACTGCTGCTTTCTACATTTACTTTCATGTGTGTTATCCATATGTTTAAGTTCTCACATTCTAATACACGATAATGTTGTCATATGGCTACATGACTGTTTATTCAATGTCTGAATTCTTATATATATTTTTGTTCTTTTTTCTACCATATTTTATTGGATATTATATGATAAACTTTTTCTTGTTTGAAACAGAAAGCTGTGAAAAAAGTTATAAAAAGAGCAGAAAAAAATGCACAAAGAGCACCTGATGTACCCCAAAGTCTGTCACCACCACCTGCCACAGACGCAAGAAGAAAATCTGAACTGACACCAAGAAGGTCTTGTCTGACCTTGTGGGAAGGAAATTCAACTCTAAATATAAGGATCTAAGGGTATTTTTGAATCTGAATCAACACGTCCTCTGGATTTACAGACCATCGAATCTAGATTTCTTCGTGGCATATATGGTGATTCACACAAAAGAGGACCAGTATTAACTTACTGTTTCGATTATGACAATATTACTTACCAGGCATTTCAAGCCGGAATATGTACATCTCAAAGTACAAGTTGGATGAAGAACCATGCTAGTGGAACTCTTCTCAATGGAACAGAAAGTTTCTAAAGAATCGATGGTAAGTCTTTTATGTTTAACTTGTTAGTATTTGTTAAGTAAACTATAGTGCTACCGATATAAGGATTCTTTCTCCAACAATGGCACCTTTTTAAATATTAATATCACATGCCTTATTAAAGCCGGACATTGGCAAACCATTTGGTTACTATTACTCTCACCAGCCCAACCATTTTGTTACCAAATCCAGAGGTGAAGATTAAAAAAGGGTATCTTCTCGATTCTTAGGATATATTTGTTCTTTAGTACATAGTAGTATAAATTGTAAGAACTGTGATTTTTATTACACAATAAATTATTTTTTTACCTGATTTTCTTCAGTTTGTTTGAGTCTCTATTAGATGTGGTAAAGTACTAAATGGGCGGTTTGGGTAACAGATTAACCCGGTATTCAAATACGTACTAGGAAAACGTTTGTGTGATGGGAGCGTTTAATTATAATTATGGAATGAATTGAGTGAGTTTCGTGTTATGTTTGTAGGAGTGTTGGAGAGAATTCTCGGATTGTGATGGGTTTCTGGGTAGAAGAAATCCAGGATCGTCCAGAAGAAACCAAGGTGAAACTTTTTCCCTTATTTGAAAAGGTATTGATTGCTACTGATACTGGGAAGAGTAAGTGGCTGGTGCTACCGAAGAATTGTGCGGAGGTTAGTATACATACACATGTAACTACTTAGCATAACTGACAATAGTACATGTTTTAGTTTCATCGATGCAACATTATGTCTAGTAGTCTTTATATATTGATATTGTACAGCAATTTTTTTATTTTTTTTTTCCTGGCGATGATCAAGAATCAAAACGAATAGTGTGTTAAGACACAGATGCTAAAAATGAATAAAATGGACAAAATAAATAGGCATAATAGTATTATATGCAATTAAATTCTTTTTTTATAGATCTTTGAATGATAACATTGGCAATGATCATAAATGCAGGTAAATTCATCAACTGTTCTAGTGATTCTCATGATTCGGGAAGAAACATCAGTGACACCGAACACATACATTCTAGCTAGGCCTTGCCCACGTGTATCGAGCCGTGGACGCCTATTAAAACCCACTCCTAAGCTACTTCCAATGCCAAACGCAAATTATTCTCCAGCTGGCGAAGGTACTTTCGGGTCTAAACGAAAGCAACCCAAAAGGCGTCGTTTAAATGCCATTATTGCCCGGGAAAAATCAATGCCTCGAATACCTGTCGGCACGGATGATGGATCAAAAAATGCAACTTTACCATCAACAAGAAAACGAAAAGATGGTACATATATTGATAGCCAGACGAAACAAAAGGCAGTTAGACCTACATTGCCACAGTTCAACGAAGGCCAAATAATTTTGAACTGCTGACCAATTTCTGAAGCGACATGGCAACCAAAATAACCATATCAGGTGTGGCTAACCCTAATGGGTTAAGTGTGTCTGAGCCAAGTGGGTCAGATTCTGTGGTGGAAGGCTAGTCGAGCTAATGGTGTGGCTCGTCCAGCGGATGTGGTTAACCCTGATTGACCAGGTTTTGATGGCTAGGTTGGTGGTTCTTGACCAAGGGAGTCAACATCTGTGGCGCGTCAGGCTAGTGGGGTGAATGCTGTGGGTCGTCAGACGGATATGGTTGTGCCATTTTCTTGAGCCTATGGCCTGTGACCAATTGGAACCCCATGGCTAAGAAATTCATGAGAAGCCAATGAGTTCCGCCTGGAAAGTTGCTTTTTAGTTATGAAAATGAATTATAATCTGAGTCTTCTTGTTAGTTTGTTAGTGTTCATATGTATACGTAGTTTTTATATACCTTTGTCATGTTTATTCGAAACCATTTTGTTACAAGTAAGGTGTTTTTGAGACTTCATATGTTTACTATAGCTATTTGTATTAGCGACTTTCAAGTTCAAGTAATCAAAAAAGACATGTGAACACATGATTGATGCTTCCATCCTGATAACAAGTTTCCTTAGTTCTTACCGAGTGAAGAAAAACATAAGCCAAAGCTGTTTCATCCTGAATTCACATTTTATTTTGTTTAGTTCATTACAAACAATCATGGCTAAAGCTGTTTCATGTACAAGTTGTAGCAGCTTAAACAAAATTCCAAATATTCACTTTTTTAATCAATATACTAATTTAAATTTTACATCAAACCCGTTGCAGTCTTTAAGAAACAATCTCCACTTGCTCTAAAATACATATACCCATTTTTTAAACAAAAAACAAAAAAGCTGAAACCTGCGACCACAAGGGACACAAACTAAATTAGTAATTGCTCATTAATTAGTACCACACATCTTGAGCGACCACACTACATCCATAACTTTTACCTTTAACTCCATACGAACTTTGATTACCAAATTCATATTACAACTAAATAAAATTCATATAACAACTATTTAACACACCTATCTGGAGAATACCAAGCATTAATAGAAATGCCTCCAAGCCAAACCAACAGCAACATATATGGAGTATAATAAATCAAATGAGGCTGCCTCCTTAAAAAAACCTTTCCAAGAAAAACCCTGCGGGAAAAACCTTGGTGAAGGAAAAAAGAGAACTACTCTCAAGTGGAACTTCCATCTTAGACCATACATGAACTTTAGATCTTCCATTAATTTGGTGGACAATGAATCGTAGATGAAAACCATGTATGTAAATGCCATATGACCGGCCTTCCACAATGAGTTACATATCTAGTGTGTATTCAATAGTTGTAGGTAAATCAATATCAAGAACTTTCCTAAACTGGGAGGTCTCTTGAGTTGAAAATAGGAGAAATACATTGTTATTTCTAGAGAGAGAAAGTAGAGAGATGGTGGAGAGAATGAATGTTTATTAGTCATAAGCTAACTATATATCTAATGCCAATCCCAACATCTGTTGTCACTTTTGAGGTTAACAATTGCAAATAATAGTGTCTTTGGAAGCGCATCAAGATATGAGGATGTCTTCGTAGCTCTTTCTTCTCTTGTACCCTAACTTTTTTTTTCAACTTTATGACCAATCACTGTAATGATATCTGATTGGGTTTTACTCCCCCCTCAATTGGTATGCCGCTTCTTTCTGGTATTTTCGTTTTTTCTTAAAGTGTTTCAAAATAGAGTAAAAATAAAATGAATGTTTTGTAAAATAGGACATAAGTAAAATCTTGGTTCTGGGTGAATGAAATGATGTATAGTACAACTTTTAACTAACTTGGGTTTACTTTTGTATCACATTTACTTGCTTTGGACACATTGACATAAAGCATAATATCCTGCTTCACATGCAAAACCATTGATCGATTAAACTATTTGGAAGCATTTGGGTACATGAATATTTAACTCGACTTCAGGGACATAACCTCTGTTTTTGGATACATGAATAATTGTAGCTAGATATATATCATCTGTATTTTGTTTTTACTGGTTTCATTTACTATTTGCTATAAATAAACTTTAAAAAGGATCTGGAATTTATTATTTTGAATAAAAGCAAGAAATAATAAGAAAGCTTAAGTTTCTGTTTGCTTAGAACTCCTTCATATGCAATCTAAAGATAAGCTACCATCCACATCTTTAAGTATTCATCCCAATAATTAAAAACTTTAATGGTTTTGATCCCTTACCTTTCAAACACGTATGTCATATGTCCAACTCCATACATCTTAATAAATGCTTAAGTGGCCCAATAATTATATCATATTATCTTGTATGTAAGTTTTCAAGTCCTGTGATTAGGCTAACTTACATTTTATCTGTGTTTCATAGGAAACTAACAAGCGCAAGGCTTTTCAAGAAGTGTGCGTGTTATGTACCAAAAGGATATGACTAATCCAGGATTCTAGAAGAATCGAAGATAGCCTATTTCAACATACAGGAACTCCAGAAGATATGAATAGAACTCGAATATGAATAAATGGATTGTTATTAGGATAGATGAATTGTTACAGAGATAAGAGAAGTATTGTACAATTGATAGATGATGAATGTAAATGACAAGCTATGTATTTATAGAGTGAAATGTAAATGAAATGAAATTGGGGAAAGTTGTTATGTGGTTGTTGTTGACTTTTCTATCTTTGACTGTTTGACTTTCCATCTTTGACTTGTGCTCATATCAATGCCCACTCCTTAAAATGTTGCTTGACCACAAGCAACTTAAGCATTCAAATCAAAATCAGGGAATCTTGCAGCCATGTCATCATATAACTCCCAGGTAGCATCCTCTTGCCTTTCATTAATCCACCGAATAAGAACATAAACCGCTGCCACATTCCCTTTTTTAGCCATTCTTCTGTCTAAAACAGCATATGGTGCCATAGCTATGAGCCCATTTGAATCACATTATGGTAGCTTAGCAGGTTCATGTGGAAGATCACCTCTAAACTTTTTAAGTTGTGACACATGGAAGACTGAGTGGATTTGAGAACCACTTGGCAGCTCCAATTTGTAAGCTACTTGTCCAATCTTTGCCAAAATTCTGAAAGGACCATAATACTTTGGTACTAGCTTGTGATGCTTGTACTGTCTCAGTGTTGATTGCCTGTATGGTTGAAGTTTCAACAAGACCAAATCATCAATTTCAAACACCCTTTCAGTCCTGTGCTTATCTACCATTGACCTCATTCTGTCTTGTGCTCTTTGTAGATGAAACTTCAACAACTTGACTGCAGCTTCTCTTGCAATTAATGACCTATCCACTGTATGATTAGCACTATCACCAGCAGTGTATGAGATGTGGGTAGGTGGAGCTTGACCATAAAGAACTTGGAAGGGAGTAGTATTGATGGCAGTATGAAAGGAAGTGTTATACCAATATTCTGCAAGAGGAATCCATTATGCCCACTCCTTACGATTGTCTCCACACATACACCTAAAATAACACTCAAAACATCTGTTCACCACCTCAGTCTGACCATCTGTTTGTGGATGGTAGGCTGAGCTCATGTGCAGGTTGACTATCAAAAGGTTGAACAACTCAAACCAAAACCTACTCAAAAAGATGGTATCTCTGTCACTTACTATCACTTTAGGTAGGCCATGGAGCTTGTAAACATTGTCCAAAAAAGCTTGTGCCACTAAGATTGCTATATAAGGATGAGTAAGTGGAATGAAATGACTGTACTTACTCGACCTATCAACTACCACCATGAGGATTGTTTTACCCTTTGACATAGGCAACCCATCCACAAAATCCATGGAATACTGGTCCAAACTTGATCAGGAATGGGTAAGGGTTGTAATAAACCTAGGTAAGGAACTAACTCAGGCTTAAACCTTCGACAAACACTGCAATTTCTCACCCAATCTTTGACTTGTTTTCTCATCTTACTCCAATAAATTTGTGCACTCATTCTCTTAAGTGTAGCTTGCATACCAGAGTGTTCTCCTTGTTAACCAGCGTGGAAGAAGTTGAATAATTATTGCCTTAACTGTGTGTCATCAGATACTACCAGCTTGCCTTTTCTCAATAATTTTTGTGCAGACCACTCATAATGCTTAATTGATTGAGGATCCTGCTGTAACTTGAGAATAATGGACTGCAACTTGTCATCAGTAGCCCACCCATTCACAATCTTTTGGTACGCATCTGCAGGTAGGCTTGTCACAATCATTTGCAAAACTTCTCTAGTGTTTGGCAACCTGGATAATGCATCTGCTGCAACATTTTCAGCCCCCCTTTTATACAAAATTTCATAGTCATAACCCATGAGTTTAGGGAGCCACTTCAACTGAGTTGGTGTAGTAAATCCTTGTTCCATAAGGTACTTTAAGCTCAAGTGATCAGTCTTGATAATGAAGTGTCTGTCCATTAGATACCCCCTCCATTTTTCTAATGCTTGTATGACTGCCAAAAATTATTTCTCATAAGTAGATAAGGAGTGATGCTTAGAAGACAAGGCCTTACTCATGAAGGAAATTGGATGACCCTTTTGTAACAGAATAGCTCCTATTCCCACTCCTGAAGCATCAGTCTCAATCACAAAAGTTTCATTGAAATCAGGCATTTGCAACACTGGAGCATTCACCATTTCTTGTTTCAGTGTATCAAAATCCTGTTGAGCAGAGTCTTCCCATTTGAAAGCATTCTTCTTCAATAATGCAGTCAAGGGTTGACTAATGATAGCATAATCTCTAATAAATCTTCTATAATAACCTGTTAACCCCAAAAATCCTCTTAACTGCTTCAAAGTTTTTTGTGCAGGCCACTGTTTCATTACTTCTACTTTAGAAGGATCAGTTGTCACTCCCTTATCAGCGATAATATGACCCAAATACTCCACATGTTTAACCCCAAAAATACACTTGCTTTGTTTGGCATATAACTGATGTTCTCTCATGGTTTGCAATACTGTCCTCAAGTGTATAGTATGAGCTTCTAAAGTTGGATTGTAAGCCAAAATATCATCAAAGAAAACAAGCACAAACTTCCTCAAGTGTACAAAAATCTGGGTTAATACCCTTTATGTCAGAGAGTTTCCAAGCAATGGCTTGTTTGTGTGACTTAAGAACCTTTATGAGAGCAGTTTTCTCCTTCTCATTTAAATCTTTTGCAATGATGACGGGTAATTTATCATTACCCTCCTCCAGAAATGTGTATTCGAGATGAGGAGGTAAGTCCTTACGTTCGACCTTGGGAAATTCATCAGGTTTTTCAACATATTTGATTTCCTCTTTTTGAAGTTTCTGTGGTAGAACAGGAAGAGGAGATAGATCTTCGTTTAGCAATTTCTCAAGGAGAAAGATATACCCCTCTAGGTCAATCTCTTAGTGATCAATTCTAGCGGGAATTGAATCACTTTTGAGAAAGGCCTCAATTTCCTCATAGATGAAGTCACTTTCCTCAAACGGTGTGAGGGAAAGAGAAGAATTAGCGATTATAGGTTGAGAAGATGGAGTGTAAACCCTTAGTTAATTGTATAATAGATTACATCATTGCTAAGTCGAGTCATATCTTGTACATATTATTTTGGGACGATTGGGACTCATGGTTAAAGTACAAGTGTAATGGAGTGATATGGAAGAACATCATTTATTACCCCCATATATGCGTTAATGTTTTAAAGTACTCCAAGTGTTTCGATTCTCATGATTCGAGTCTTTATTTTTAATTATGTAAAAGTTCAAGTGTAAAGGGAGGAAACGAGCCTCCTTGAAGTATTATTTTGGATGGTAGGGCAAGAGTGTATAAGAAAATAAATAAAATAAAATCGAAAAAAAACAAGAAAAATAAAATTAACAAAAAAGTAGAAAAAATATATGGACTATCATCCCGTTTCTTTTATTTATATTTATGTTGGTCATAGTTAGCTTAATTTGAGTCGAGTCTTGGCTTAGCAATGCCACATTGTACATGTAATTGACCAAGATTGTGACAACTGGCAAAATAGGGAGTCGTTTTTAAAACCCGCATTACATTAAAAATTATAATTTTGAAATTTTTGATAAGTTTATTGTGACTTGATGTTTATGAACGTTGGAATGTAATTTTTGATCGTACGTTATTTATGGGATTTATTATTTACTTATGGTTTGGTTCGTTTCGTTCATGATGATTTATTTTGAGATCATTAGATTGGCACTACATTGACTCCGGCACTAGGTTAACCTAACAATTTTAATTATATTTTAATATTGGTTCGGATATTATTATTTTTGGAACGGGTTTGGTTCGAGAAAGTTGTTTGGTTATTTAAGGTTTCGGGTTCGGTCCGTGTATTTACACCGGGCTACTTAACTAACCCTACCCACTTCATACTATTAATATTAATAAAAAAAAATTATAATAAGAGTAAATTACATGAAATCGTCCCTGCAACACAACACAAAAACACCAACACCCTCACCAACTTTATTACTCTCTCTCTCTCTTCAAACACAACCATCACCACCGCACCCTAATCACCACCATAGCACCACCACCGCCACTCTTACAACAAAAATAAGACCACCATCTTAACCATCTCTTCACGATCTATCTTTTGATACAAACCACGCGTGATTTGGACCACTATAACACCTATTTCGAATTTAAATCTCCACGTATTTATCACCACTTTTTCGTATTTCTTGAAGTTCCATTCGATTTGGCCTTGGATTTGAAGGTAGGTCGAGTTTTGACTCGAGTTTTGGGTTCGAACCGTGACCTAGGGTCACGAATTTTATTTTCTTTTCGGGTTTCATGGTTATTGATACAAGAATCAAGTAGGTTTTTGATAAAAATGGTTTAAAAGGAAGTTTGGTATTCGGGTTCATGCTTCTCGATGGGTCGAGACTCGACCGAGAGCTTATGCTCTCGGTTTGGACGATTGTTGTGATGTTTTCTTGACCATTCGGTGTATTTGTGATCTTTGGTGCTTATTTGTGATGTTCGGATTGTTTGGTTGGGTTCGGAGGACCCTTGTGGTCGTCGGTTTTCTTGGCCGACACCCCCTAAGGGGGCTATTTTGGGTTCGGTTTGGCTCAAGGAGCTAGCCGAGACCTATGGGTCTCGGGTGTGGCTCCCGTATCATGTTTCGGGCATATTTTGACCCGGGTTGACTTGATAACTCAACCCGTAACTTATTTGATTTTCGGATATATTGTCACTTGTCGATTTATTATTATTGTTTTTGTCATGGTTGTAATGTTTGGACCTTGGTACTTGTTGGAATATTATTTTGACTTGAAGTGGTATATTTGGATTTGCGTAATATTTTGGAGATGTGTTGTCGAGTGTGGAATTGGGGACCGATTGTGAGACGGTCATTAGATGACGGAGATAGGTTAGTTGGGTGCCGTAGTCGGACCCTCATGTTGTAGCACGTGGTTATGGGATTGATTGGACGGAGATGATATATTTATTTTTGACTTGATTCTTATTTTGGACTTGGACTATGAGCTGAGAGTCATGACTCGGACATGTGACCAAACTCTATGACTCGATAAATATTTAAAAGTCAATATTAAAAATAATACTCGTAATACTATTATTGAGAATATAATCGTTTATATACGTATATAGACGTGTTAAACGTTCATATATATATATATATATATATATATATATATATATATATATATATATATATATATATATATATATATATATATATATATATATATATATATATATATATATATGCGTATAATACTAATAAGACGATCACGAGTAAACGTTATAATAATATAACGATAGTCAGTGTTGCAAAAATCGGCTGAATCGGCCAATTAATCGGCGATTAATCGGTAATCGGCCCTGGAACTTGGAGGGATTTCCAAGGTAATCGGCCGATTAATCGGCCGAGTCAAGAAAATCGGCCGATTAATCGGTCAAAAATCGCTAATCGGCCCTCGACCGCCTCAGTACCGATTCACGATTTTTGCAACATTGACGATAGTTATTATGCTATGCAAATAGTGTAATAAATGTCGGACTCTTGTTATTAATAATAACTATATATATAATGGCGAAATAATAAGTCAGGTAAATAATAATTAAAAACGTGATTTTGTTTATAAATTTAGAAACTTATCGAGTTATACAAGTGTTGGTTATTTAAAGTCCAAGTGGGCCTTATATTGTGACGTTGTGTGGTCACAGATATATGACGATTAATATAAACATTTTTTATAGCAAGTGACTTATTTAATCGACGGATTAGATCGAGTTATTTGATTATATAAAATGAGTTTATTAATGGGCATCGTATCCCACGACGCCAATAGGATGTGGTATATGTTTTAGGGTAATAAATTACTATATATCTCGTGGAATTTGGCCGATTCGACGATATATATAGGGAATTTACAGGACTACGATATATACCAAATAGAATTCTTTGTGCTATGTGCTTTAGGTTGGGTATAATTTTGGAACGATATATTACGTAAATAAATATGGGAGATTACCAAATCGACGGATTTGATAAGCTTTGATGATTATTTAAATAATATGTTGGGCTAATATTAGACCTATAGTTGGTTTATTATTTCGTTCGTTGTGGCTTTTGGTTTGAGTTGTGTCGACCCTTCACCCATATGGATACCAAACGTCGAATTTCAAGTTAATATGAAATTAATTCGAGAAATGGATATTTTTGGAAAGTAAATTGGAATACGTTCGGGAATGGGAATGTTTGATTTTTGAAGAAAAGATTTCTGAACGAGTTTGACATTGTTAGGAAGTGCCGAGTCTGTAGTCGCCGTTACGTGAGTTGCTTGTGTTGCTTACGTCTTTCTTCTATCGATTTCTTTTGAGGATTTTCTGGACTTGAGGTGAGTCATAGCCCCACTTTTACTCTTGAACTTTGTTTTCAATACTTGGGGTGAGAAACGTGCAAATGTTTTATGTGGACTATTATCGCTTTATTTATTTATTTCAAAACTTGCTATGCTTATAGAACTAGGTAGGATTAAGCGAGGCCTAGTCCCGAACTATGTAAGCTATTGATTTGATTGTTGAGCGAGGCCTAGTCCCGAACTAGGTAAGCTATTAGATTGGTTATAGAGCGAGGCCTAGACTTGAGCTAGGTAAGCTATTGATTGGATTGATTTGAGCTATAGCGTGCACCTATAGGTTTGATTTGATTTGGTTGATTTGATTCGGTTGGATTATTTTGGTTGGATTATTTTGGTTGGATGATTGAGGCCTAGTCTAGCTAGCAAGCGTTTTGCGTATATGACCACTATATCGAATTATGAATTTAAATCTATGATCTCACCAGCGAAAGCTGACTTTTAGCACGTTTTCTCAGGTAATTAAGTGATGCTCTATGGATGCTTGGGATTGGAGGCTTGGCATTGGCACCGGTTATGGATCTATATTTCTAAAACTCTGATAACTATTGTGGATCTATATTTATTTCTTTTGGGCCTGATTTTGGGATAAATGTAAACTTTAAAACCCCGCGTGGTTGTATTTTTATTATGTTTACTTTATCTCGTTCTTTCATGACTTTGAATGGATACCAATCCCCGTAGCACCCCGAAAGCTTGTTTAGTCTTCCGCTGTACCAAATTTTGTGGGTGTTACAGATTGGTATCAGAGCCAAGGTTATAGAGAACTAGGTAAATAGACACCTAAACTATAACCAATTTTTATAGAAAACGATCCTTGACCATTGCCCGCCAGCCCGCCAAGCCGAAGCATCATTGTTTATTATTGAGGTATTATGAGATTATTGAGATGATTATTAGATTTGGGATTTCTTGAGATGATTTGAGGATTTGAGGTTTATTGATTTGGTGATATGATGGCGTTTTGAGGAATTATATGGTTTAATTGTTTTATGAATGGTTTTAGTAATGCGGTATTTTAAATATTTCTTGGTTATATATGATTTGGGATTATGTGATGATGTTCATATGGTATTTTGAGTTCGCGGTTTAGTTGTTTTGAAACACTTACACCTACCCTACGCCGTTGTCACAGACTATGGCCTCCCGTACGCCCGATGTTGTTGAGGATATTCTTATTACACCGGTATTGCCAGCACAGTTCACCATGGCTCCTGATGACCCTTACCAGGTTGCCATGCATTCAGCTACTGTGACATCGAAAGGTTCTACTTCAGCACCACCAGCTGCATCTACGCAGGGACCCTCATCTTCTCTAGGGCTCCCTGGTACATCGAGGCAGCTTACTCTTCATCAGGCTTTGGCTCGTATGGCTCCACGTTTTGCCCACCGAGCTACGGCACGTATGTTGGTACGCCCTACTTCACCACCCTTACAGATAGATGCTCACGCTCTTCTGTTAGAGGCGCCACCTGTATCATTGCATCCTCGTCCTAGATCACCTACCCCTTCACCACATGGTTCACCTGTTAGGAGACGACGATTGATGATGTACTCTTCTGATGAGGAGGAGGAGGAGTACGAGGGTGAGGATGAGGCCGATGACCCTCAGGAGGCTGAGCAGGGTGATGATGATGACCCTGAGGAGGAGGATGACCCTCAGGAGGAGGAGATGCCTGATGACGACGATTTGTTAGTGCCGCCTTGTACTATAAGAGATTCAGTCCTTAAATTTAATGTGGAGGTGTCAAGATTGCATAGGGTACAAGCTAGCTAATGCCCGGAATTTAATGCAGCCTCATAATAACTATGCAATCATGGAAAGAGATGAAGTGCAAGGATTGTCCGAATTGATCACATGGTATTTAGTATAGAATTAAAAGTCGGTTAGTTGAAGTGCAAGGGTTGCGAAAGTTTGCAAGAATAATTAATGATTTAACCTAATTCATGCCTATATAAACCTGCCAAAATCACATTTAGTATGTACATTTGAAGACGATTCACACATCTTTTAGATCTTTAATTATTAGTAGCGGTACATAAATTCTCTTTTGCAACATTTTGGAGATGATTCACACATCTTTTAGATCTTTGTAATTAACTCGGTCTTCTTTTTTTCTTAATTTAGTTATCATACGCAGGTACAATGAAAATCACACAAGATAATGCATACTCAGATAAATAGAACCAAAGACTAGGATACCAACTATTTTCTTTATTTCTTACATAATTAGGTGATTGTTATACATAAACATATATATAGATATATGTATTATATTAATGCATTTTCATATACAAGTAATTTATGTGTGTTTTCTATTGATGTAGCTCACATGCGCGAATTGATTAAAGAAAATGTGGACGAGCATTTATGTAAAGCATCATTTAATTGGTTAAATGATACATTTTAGCGTGATTAGTTTATGTAAGTAGTTGCTTTCGAATGCTATTTGAGAAATATTATAATGAATTTATCGTGTGCAATTGAATTATTATTGAAAAGAAGAAGGTCCGCGCATTGCAAAACATTTTCTTTTTCTATATGTAGAAGCATTAGTGAGAAACCAATATTTACGCCCATTAAATAAGTTTGCCATACTAGCAAAATACGACATATTAAAAATATCACATTGAGTAATGAATAGAAAGGAAGAATTACATAATTTGAGTTTTAAACATAAGCAAAAGTTCAAACTTTTATCGAAAAACAAAATCGGTGCATTTAATGTGAAGTATATACAACATCGAGATGGAAGTGCAAGGCTTGCCGGAATTGATCATATGACATTTGGTAATTAGTATTGAATTAAAAGTCGGTTATGGATTGATATGAAGTTGAAAAGGTTGCAAGAATAATTGATGACTTAACCTAATGCAATATATATAGATATATGTGTCATGTTAATGCATTTTCATATACAAGTAATTTTTGTTTATTTTCTATTGATGTAGCTCACATGTGCCAATTGATTCAAGAAAATGTGCACGAGCATGTATGTAAAACAACATTTAAATGGTTAAATGATACTTTTTAGCGTGATTAGTTTATGTAAGCATGCAACTTGAATAATGAATATAAAAGAAAAAGTACATAATTTTGCTCGAACCCATTTGTAAATTAAAAATAATAAGTTTAAGACATAATAGTGGAGTCCAAAGGTTTTAGGAATTATTAATAGTGTATTAACGAATATTCATTTGGTTAGCTATTTAGAATTGAGTTTATTGTTAAAATTTATTAATGTTAGTTAGACTTCAATGTTAATTTTTAATGAAATTAGTTGTAAAATAAAATGAGATGAAGCTAAATAGGTTTGTGACGATTTTTATAAAGTTTATGTGGCATTATTATATATACATTATTACACAAACTTTAACTTACAAACTTAATAAAGAAAATATTTAACGCACATTAAACTATGACCAATTAGATAGACCCCGTGTGCTTCATATTACCATGAAAAACCATCTAATGGACAAGTATTGTAGGGCTAAGTAATAGACCAAAAGAACCAAAGCCATTTTTTTATCATGCAAATCAGTAATAGGCCAAAAGAAACAAAGCCATAACAACTTAATAACTAAAAGTCTATTTATAAAATACAACACCACAAAATCAAAACAACATCAACCATTTTTAAATTTATATACAAGAAAGTTGAAACATTTCATACAACATACTAAACAATACTTAAGTATACACTCGCCAGTATGTAGAAAGAATACACGATTAACAATTAGATTCTCGGCCCGTGCGTAGCACGGGTTCTGCCTGCCTCGTAGATTATAAAGTTGAGATTTTGGATGACTAATACCTTAAGCTTTAGGATGACTAACCATTGCCAATGAATGATTGCCTTCTTTTTTGTATGATTTGTTTTTAGTGTGATTAAAAGTTTCATCTCATAATAACTCATGTGTTCTACTTCATTGATTTTCCCGTAACTCCACACCATTGCCAACGAAGGGTTGCCTTAGTCAAATTATGTTTTTGTTTAATAACACATATTTATAGATTGTAATTTTAAATTTGATACTTGACATAAACATAAATAAATAATTTAGAGGTGAATAAACAATTTAGAGATGAAGAATAAGAAATTAAATTATCTTTATGTTCACATCAAAACAACAACATTTTTATGAACAATGAAATGTTGATTTTGATGAACAACATCTCAAAACTCTACAAGTTACAAACATTTTTCATGTTTATTTGATGACCACTTTCTATTTTTAGGATAAGCAACTTTTCCGTACAAACAATTTTCATGTTAATTTGATGACAACTTTTGATGATAAAAGGTTTTAATATAATGAACTTTGATTCTACTATTATGAACAACACACTTTTCATGAGTTTTCTTTGATGAACAGAGTTTTCACATGGTGACCATTGATTCAACTATGATAAAAATCACGTTGTTCATCAATTTTCCTAATGATGAACTTTTTTCTTTTCGTTGAAGATCACGTTCTTAACAACCTTACTATTAGTATGTATTAATTTTAAGAGTGAATATAAATGGAGAAGGAGATGATTTATAGCGGATATGAAAACGAGGTTGTTGGTGAGGAGTAAATTGGGTAGAAGAATCGAGAATAAATGAGTAGTTATAAAAAAAAGTAGGATGGAGGATGAGAAGAGATCCACGAGTCAAGCTTTGATGTTTTTTTTAGAATTAAAAAATATGATACTTTTCATAGGATCGAGAATCTTACACTCAAATGTGTAATGAGACTCAAATTTTGAAATACCATGGACTCCACACTTTCATTAAAAGTAAAAAATTATGTTTGTTTACTATTTTTTTATATTTTTTATTGTTATTATTTTTTTTTTGCAAAAGGATAATCCTTTGATACGAAGATCAAAAAGATCCCATTGATGTTACACTTAATTTGCCAACAAACACACACCAACTTTAAGTTGGAACTAATTAGAAATTATGTAAGCACGCAAAACCACGTTCAATCAAGATACCAATGCTCTAGCTTCAAGTTAGATATACCAGTAGTCTTATCACAAGGTCAAGTTTGATTTAAGTGGTGCATTTTCAGGTATAATGTTGTTTTTGAAGCAATTTATTTGGTTTCATGTTTGTCTCATCAATTAATTATAATTTTAACGCAAAATTAGTAAGAGATCGATTATAAGTGCTTCCATAAAAGCAATCAATCTACTCGTTGTAGCTTGATAACACCTTTGAGGTAGTAACTAAAGTAAGGTTACAAAATTGGATTTGGTTTTTTATTACCCGTTATATTAGTTTTATCAAAACGTTTTGTGATGACATCATGTTACAATATACTTCATTTGCTAGTGTATTTTGCGTTATACCAATAAGAAACAAAACAATGTACCGCAAACATAATAATGATACTCATAATGATGAGCTTGCTATTATATATCGACTTGTTTTTCGGACATTGATATGAGAATAAGTCCCACTGTATCTTAAACAAATTTTATGGAGAGTTCTAAATACCCACAGCTCCATATCCATAAAAAAATAACATTTACCTGCCCTTATGGTAAATTGCTTTTTACAACATTATACTTTTTGATTATTCAATGAACTAGCTACCTTTTGTGGCATTATTTCAGGATACACAATTTTAACCGAATAATAACCACATTATAGAGTTTACACGAGATCTCATAGGCTCGCTCAGAAATGCTAGTCGACAGGAACCTTAAACGACGGAACACTCTAAAATTCGGAGATGCTTGTAACTAATCTTGCGCAAGTCTGTTTGTTGAAAATATTATCAAGGTCTTCGTGAATAACTTTCCCATATTCAAAAAGGCCGCTTGTGATTTTAGAACTCTTGAGCATCCACAAACTCTTATTATGAGACAAACAATTGGAATAACCATTAGTCTACAGTACTAAACTTGTAGCTTCATTTAAATTACCCGAGATATACAAACTCCCAAGCAAACCAAGTAAACACACACAAAACTATATAGAAAAAAGCAAAATATCTACATAGATGATTTACCGGGAACCCTTTACCAAAATATATATATATATATATATATATATACGTAGATTTTACTAGATATGCCAACAACGTTATAATTTTGACAATTCTTATAACATATCCATAATCAAAGGGGTCTTTTTAAAACTTATCACTCTTATTTAAGCAGCCGTATAGTATTACTACTTTGTTCGTAATCAAAACCCTAAAATATTTGTGCCCACATCGATCTGATTCCAATCATCCAAACTATTTTTCATTTAATCCATGATTCTCCAAACAAGGTAAATCAATCAACACATTTGTTTAGATTATTTGATTTTCTATAAGTTCATTTTTTTTTAATAATATTTGCATCAGTTATGCTTTTTGTGTTATGTGTTAGTTCTTAAATTTTTATGTTACGTATGTGTCAGATCTTAAAATTTCTGAACACAAGTTCTTGCCATGGAGTTTTAGATCTAAAATTTATCGTAGTTTTGCTTTTATAAAATTCATAAATTTTGTGTGTTGTGGCTTGTGACGATGGTGAAATCATAGACCTTTTTACACAAACGAGGATAAGTATTAACATACTGTTTCAATTATGACAACATGATTTACCAGGCATTTAGCCTGGAATATGTACACCTCAAGGTACAAGTTGGATGAAGAACCATGCTAATGGAACTCTTCTCATGGCCCAAAAAGTTTCTAAAGAATATATGGTAATTCTTTTATGTCTAACTTGTTAGTATTTGTGAAGTAAACTATATTGTTACTGATATAAGGATTCTTTCACATGCCTTATTAAAGCAGGACATTGGTAAACAGTTTGGTTACCATTTCTCTCACCGGCCCAACCAGGTGAATATTTTTTTATTGATTTTAAATATTAATTTCACTGTTTGATTCATATAGATTTAATTTTCGTTATATATAATGACATTCATTAGTTAACTTTATTAATTTTATTTTAATTGTGTATTTACTGATTCTAATTTAATCAAGTCTGACACTCTAAATTGTTGATTTATTTTTTTGAAGTAGAATATAAGTATTTTTTATTAATTTTTTGTTGTTGATATGCAGAAATTAGTATCGTTAACTTTTTGCTTATTCAAGTCAACGTACAGAGTGGTGGTCAAAATACTTTATTTTTATATTAATTGGTGTGATATATTGGAAAAATAATAAGAGTGAAAATGCCTGCATTCTTCGAGAGTCGATACGATTGAGCTAAAAGTGGAGATGGAAAGACGGCTAGGTACACAAAAGGCGGAGAAGTAATTTAATCTGCTTACGCTGTATTTAAGCCTCAAGGTTGGGAAATCGGAATTTGATCAGCATTGTGTGCATTTGATTGGTAGAGAGAATGTGAGGTATCATAATGACCTAATTAAGGCTATTGTGTGAAATGCTGCTGTTTGCAAGATGCCGCCGTTGGCAAAGCAGGTTAAGCGTGATGGTGTGAATGGTATTGACCCGAGAAAGGGTTTGCAGTCGCTTTGTAGAGATGTGTTCTTAAACCCGTAATTATTCTTCCAACAAATGTTGGATCCCGCATTTGGTTTTGTGTCCACGAGGTTCTGAAAAAAGACCCACCTGAATGGGAAAAGAAGGAAATGGAAAATTACATTGCTAAAGATGTCTACAAAGGCAATGCCTCTGGACCAACTAAGGTGAAGTTTCACTATACTGTTTCTTTGCACTGCTGCTTTCTACATTTATTTTCATGTGTGTTATCCATATGTTTAAGTTCTCACATTCTAATACACGATAATGTTGTCATATGGCTACATGACTGTTTATTCAATGTCTGAATTCTTATATATATTTTTGTTCTTTTTTCTACCATATTTTATTGGATATTATATGATAAACTTTTTCTTGTTTGAAACAGAAAGCTGTGAAAAAAGTTATAAAAAGAGCAGAAAAAAATGCACAAAGAGCACCTGATGTACCCCAAAGTCTGTCACCACCACCTGCCACAGACGCAAGAAGAAAATCTGAACTGATACCAAGAAGGTCTTGTCTGACCTTGTGGGAAGGAAATTCAACTCTAAATATAAGGATCTAAGGGTATTTTTGAATCTGAATCAACACGTCCTCTGGATTTACAGACCATCGAATCTAGATTTCTTCGTGGCATATATGGTGATTCACACAAAAGAGGACCAGTATTAACTTACTGTTTCGATTATGACAATATTACTTACCAGGCATTTCAAGCCGGAATATGTACATCTCAAAGTACAAGTTGGATGAAGAACCATGCTAGTGGAACTCTTCTCAATGGAACAGAAAGTTTCTAAAGAATCGATGGTAAGTCTTTTATGTTTAACTTGTTAGTATTTGTTAAGTAAACTATAGTGCTACCGATATAAGGATTCTTTCTCCAACAATGGCACCTTTTTAAATATTAATATCACATGCCTTATTAAAGCCGGACATTGGTAAACCATTTGGTTACTATTACTCTCACCAGCCCAACCATTTTGTTACCAAATCCAGAGGTGAAGATTAAAAAAGGGTATCTTCTCGATTCTTAGGATATATTTGTTCTTTAGTACATAGTAGTATAAATTGTAAGAACTGTGATTTTTATTACACAATAAATTATTTTTTTACCTGATTTTCTTCAGTTTGTTTGAGTCTCTATTAGATGTGGTAAAGTACTAAATGGGCGGTTTGGGTAACAGATTAAACCGGTATTCAAATACGTACTAGGAAAACGTTTGTGTGATGGGAGCGTTTAATTATAATTATGGAATGAATTGAGTGAGTTTCGTGTTATGTTTGTAGGAGTGTTGGAGAGAATTCTCGGATTGTGATGGGTTTCTGGGTAGAAGAAATCCAGGATCGTCCAGAAGAAACCAAGGTGAAACTTTTTCCCTTATTTGAAAAGGTATTGATTGCTACTGATACTGGGAAGAGTAAGTGGCTGGTGCTACCGAAGAATTGTGCGGAGGTTAGTATACATACACATGTAACTACTTAGCATAACTGACAATAGTACATGTTTTAGTTTCATCGATGCAACATTATGTCTAGTAGTCTTTATATATTGATATTGTACAGCAATTTTTTTTTTTTTTTTTCTGGCGATGATCAAGAATCAAAACGAATAGTGTGTTAAGACACAGATGCTAAAAATGAATAAAATGGACAAAATAAATAGGCATAATAGTATTATATGCAATTAAATGCCTTTTTTATAGATCTTTGAATGATAACATTGGCAATGATCATAAATGCAGGTAAATTCATCAACTGTTCTAGTGATTCTCATGATTCGGGAAGAAACATCAGTGACACCGAACACATACATTCTAGCTAGGCCTTGCCCACGTGTATCGAGCCGTGGACGCCTATTAAAACCCACTCCTAAGCTACTTCCAATGCCAAACGCAAATTATTCTCCAGCTGGCGAAGGTACTTTCGGGTCTAAACGAAAGCAACCCAAAAGGCGTCGTTTAAATGCCATTATCGCCCGGGAAAGATCAATGCCTCGAATACCTGTCGGCACGGATGATGGATCACAAAATGCAACTTTACCATCAACAAGAAAAAGAAAAGATGGTACATATATTGATAGCCAGACGAAACAAAAGGCAGTTAGACCTACATTGCCACAGTTCAACAAAGGCCAAATAATTTTGAACTGCTGACCAATTTCTGAAGCGACATGGCAACCAAAATAACCATATCAGGTGTGGCTAACCCTAATGGGTTAAGTGTGTCTGAGCCAAGTGGGTCAGATTCTGTGGTGGAAGGCTAGTCGAGCTAATGGTGTGGCTCGTCCAGCGGATGTGGTTAACCCTGATTGACCAGGTTTTGATGGCTAGGTTGGTGGTTCTTGACCAAGGGAGTCAACATCTGTGGCGCGTCAGGCTAGTGGGGTGAATGCTGTGGGTCGTCAGACGGATATGGTTGTGCCATTTTCTTGAGCCTATGGCCTGTGACCAATTGGAACCCCGTGGACCTCACAATTGAAGAGGCTAAGAAATTCAAGAGAAGCCAATGAGTTCCGCCTGGAAAGGTGCTTTTTAGTTATGAAAATGAATTATAATCTGAGTCTTCTTGTTAGTTTGTTAGTGTTCATATGTATACGTAGTTTTTATATACCTTTGTCATGTTTATTCGAACCATTTTGTTACAAGTAAGGTGTTTTTGAGACTTCATATGTTTACTATAGCTATTTGTATTAGCGACTTTCAAGTTCAAGTAATCAAAAAAGACATGTGAACACATGATTGATGCTTCCATCCTGATAACAAGTTTCCTTAGTTCTTACCGAGTGAAGAAAAACATAAGCCAAAGCTGTTTCATCCTGAATTCACATTTTATTTTGTTTAGTTCATTACAAACAATCATGGCTAAAGCTGTTTCATGTACAAGTTGTAGCAGCTTAAACAAAATTCCAAATATTCACTTTTTTAATCAATATACTAATTTAAATTTTACATCAAACCCGTTGCAGTCTTTAAGAAACAATCTCCACTTGCTCTAAAATACATATACCCATTTTTTAAACAAAAAACAAAAAAGCTGAAACCTGCGACCACAAGGGACACAAACTAAATTCGTAATTGCTCATTAATTAGTACCACACATCTTGAGCGACCACACTACATCCATAACTTTTACCTTTAACTCCATACGAACTTTGATTACCAAATTCATATAACAACTAAATAAAATTCATATAACAACTATTTAACACACCTATCTGGAGAATACCAAGCATTAATAGAAATGCCTCCAAGCCAAACCAACAGCAACATATATGGAGTATAATAAATCAAATGAGGCTGCCTCCTTAAAAAAACCTTTCCAAGAAAAACCCTGCGGGAAAAACCTTGGTGAAGGAAAAAAGAGAACTACTCTCAAGTGGAACTTCCATCTTAGACCATACATGAACTTTAGATCTTCCATTAATTTGGTGGACAATGAATCGTAGATGAAAACCATGTATGTAAATGCCATATGACCGGCCTTCCACAATGAGTTACATATCTAGTGTGTATTCAATAGTTGTAGGTAAATCAATATCAAGAACTTTCCTAAACTGGGAGGTCTCTTGAGTTGAAAATAGGAGAAATACATTGTTATTTCTAGAGAGAGAAAGTAGAGAGATGGTGGAGAGAATGAATGTTTATTAGTCATAAGCTAACTATATATCTAATGCCAATCCCAACATCTGTTGTCACTTTTGAGGTTAACAATTGCAAATAATAGTGTCTTTGGAAGCGCATCAAGATATGAGGATGTCTTCGTAGCTCTTTCTTCTCTTGTACCCTAACTTTTTTTTTCAACTTTATGACCAATCACTGTAATGATATCTGATTGGGTTTTACTCCCCCCTCAATTGGTATGCCGCTTCTTTCTGGTATTTTCGTTTTTTCTTAAAGTGTTTCAAAATAGAGTAAAAATAAAATGAATGTTTTGTAAAATAGGACATAAGTAAAATCTTGGTTCTGGGTGAATGAAATGATGTATAGTACAACTTTTAACTAACTTGGGTTTACTTTTGTATCACATTTACTTGCTTTGGACACATTGACATAAAGCATAATATCCTGCTTCACATGCAAAACCATTGATCGATTAAACTATTTGGAAGCATTTGGGTACATGAATATTTAACTCGACTTCAGGGACATAACCTCTGTTTTTGGATACATGAATAATTGTAGCTAGATATATATCATCTGTATTTTGTTTTTACTGGTTTCATTTACTATTTGCTATAAATAAACTTTAAAAAGGATCTGGAATTTATTATTTTGAATAAAAGCAAGAAATAATAAGAAAGCTTAAGTTTCTGTTTGCTTAGAACTCCTTCATATGCAATCTAAAGATAAGCTACCATCCACATCTTTAAGTATTCATCCCAATAATTAAAAACTTTAATGGTTTTGATCCCTTACCTTTCAAACACGTATGTCATATGTCCAACTCCATACATCTTAATAAATGCTTAAGTGGCCCAATAATTATATCATATTATCTTGTATGTAAGTTTTCAAGTCCTGTGATTAGGCTAACTTACATTTTATCTGTGTTTCATAGGAAACTAACAAGCGCAAGGCTTTTCAAGAAGTGTGCGTGTTATGTACCAAAAGGATATGACTAATCCAGGATTCTAGAAGAATCGAAGATAGCCTATTTCAACATACAGGAACTCCAGAAGATATGAATAGAACTCGAATATGAATAAATGGATTGTTATTAGGATAGATGAATTGTTACAGAGATAAGAGAAGTATTGTACAATTGATAGATGATGAATGTAAATGACAAGCTATGTATTTATAGAGTGAAATGTAAATGAAATGAAATTGGGGAAAGTTGTTATGTGGTTGTTGTTGACTTTTCTATCTTTGACTGTTTGACTTTCCATCTTTGACTTGTGCTCATATCAATGCCCACTCCTTAAAATGTTGCTTGACCACAAGCAACTTAAGCATTCAAATCAAAATCAGGGAATCTTGCAGCCATGTCATCATATAACTCCCAGGTAGCATCCTCTTGCCTTTCATTAATCCACCGAATAAGAACATAAACCGCTGCCACATTCCCTTTTTTAGCCATTCTTCTGTCTAAAACAGCATATGGTGCCATAGCTATGAGCCCATTTGAATCACATTATGGTAGCTTAGCAGGTTCATGTGGAAGATCACCTCTAAACTTTTTAAGTTGTGACACATGGAAGACTGAGTGGATTTGAGAACCACTTGGCAGCTCCAATTTGTAAGCTACTTGTCCAATCTTTGCCAAAATTCTGAAAGGACCATAATACTTTGGTGCTAGCTTGTGATGCTTGTACTGTCTCAGTGTTGATTGCCTGTATGGTTGAAGTTTCAACAAGACCAAATCATCAATTTCAAACACCCTTTCAGTCCTGTGCTTATCTACCATTGACCTCATTCTGTCTTGTGCTCTTTGTAGATGAAACTTCAACAACTTGACTGCAGCTTCTCTTGCAATTAATGACCTATCCACTGTATGATTAGCACTATCACCAGCAGTGTATGAGATGTGGGCAGGTGGAGCTTGACCATAAAGAACTTGGAAGGGAGTAGTATTGATGGCAGTATAAAAGGAAGTGTTATACCAATATTCTGCAAGAGGAATCCATTATGCCCACTCCTTACGATTGTCTCCACACATACACCTCAAAAAACACTCAACACATCTGTTCACCACCTCAGTCTGACCATCTGTTTGTGGATGGTAGGTTGAGCTCATGTGCAGGTTGACTATCAAAAGGTTGAACAACTCAAACCAAAACCTACTCAAAAAGATGGTATCTCTGTCACTTACTATCACTTTAGGTAGGCCATGGAGCTTGTAAACATTGTCCAAAAAAGCTTGTGCCACTAAGATTGCTATATAAGGATGAGTAAGTGGAATGAAATGACTGTACTTACTCGACCTATCAACTACCACCATGAGGATTGTTTTACCCTTTGACATAGGCAACCCATCCACAAAATCCATGGAATACTGGTCCAAACTTGATCAGGAATGGGTAAGGGTTGTAATAAACCTAGGTAAGGAACTAACTCAGGCTTAAACCTTCGACAAACACTGCAATTTCTCACCCAATCTTTGACTTGTTTTCTCATCTTACTCCAATAAATTTGTGCACTCATTCTCTTAAGTGTAGCTTGCATACCAGAGTGTTCTCCTTGTTAACCAGCGTGGAAGAAGTTGAATAATTATTGCCTTAACTGTGTGTCATCAGATACTACCAGCTTGCCTTTTCTCAATAATTTTTGTGCAGACCACTCATAATGCTTAACTGATTGAGGATCCTGCTGTAACTTGAGAATAATGGACTGCAACTTGTCATCAGTAGCCCACCCATTCACAATCTTTTGGTACGCATCTGCAGGTAGGCTTGTCACAATCATTTGCAAAACTTCTCTAGTGTTTGGCAACCTGGATAATGCATCTTCTGCAACATTTTCAGCCCCCCTTTTATACAAAATTTCATAGTCATAACCCATGAGTTTAGGGAGCCACTTCAACTGAGTTGGTGTAGTAAATCCTTGTTCCATAAGGTACTTTAAGCTCAAGTGATCAGTCTTGATAATGAAGTGTCTGTCCATTAGATACCCCCTCCATTTTTCTAATGCTTGTATGACTGCCAAAAATTATTTCTCATAAGTAGATAAGGAGTGATGCTTTGAAGTCAAGGCCTTACTCATGAAGGAAATTCGATGACCCTTTTGTAACAGAATAGCTCCTATTCCCACTCCTGAAGCATCAGTCTCAATCACAAAAGTTTCATTGAAATCAGGCATTTGCAACACTGGAGCATTCACCATTTCTTGTTTCAGTGTATCAAAATCCTGTTGAGCAGAGTCTTCCCATTTGAAAGCATTCTTCTTCAATAATGCAGTCAAGGGTTGACTAATGACAGCATAATCTCTAATAAATCTTCTATAATAACCTGTTAACCCCAAAAATCCTCTTAACTGCTTCAAAGTTTTTTGTGCAGGCCACTGTTTCATTACTTCTACTTTAGAAGGATCAGTTGTCACCCCCTTATCAGTGATAATATGACCCAAATACTCCACATGTTTAACCCCAAAAATACACTTGCTTTGTTTGGCATATAACTGATGTTCTCTCATGGTTTGCAATACTGTCCTCAAGTGTATAGTATGAGCTTCTAAAGTTGGATTGTAAGCCAAAATATCATCAAAGAAAACAAGCACAAACTTCCTCAAGTGTACAAAAATCTGGGTTAATACCCTTTATGTCAGAGAGTTTCCAAGCAATGGCTTGTTTGTGTGACTTAAGAACCTTTATGAGAGCAGTTTTCTCCTTATCATTTAAATCTTTTGCAATGATGACGGGTAATTTATCATTACCCTCCTCCAGAAATGCGTATTCGAGATGAGGAGGTAAGTCCTTACGTTCGACCTTGGGAAATTCATCAGGTTTTTCAACATATTTGATTTCCTCTTTTTGAAGTTTCTGTGGTAGAACAGGAAGAGGAGAGGGATCTTCGTTTAGCAATTTCTCAAGGAGAAAGATATACCCCTCTAGGTCAATCTCTTGGTGATCAATTCTAGCGGGAATTGAATCACTTTTGAGAAAGGCCTCTATTTCCTCATAGATGAAGTCACTTTCCTCAAACGGTGTGAGGGAAAGAGAAGAATTAGCGATTATAGGTTGAGAAGATGGAGTGTAAACCCTTAGTTAATTGTATAATAGATTACATCATTGCTAAGTCGAGTCATATCTTGTACATATTATTTTGGGACGATTGGGACTCATGGTTAAAGTACAAGTGTAATGGAGTGATATGGAAGAACATCATTTATTACCCCCATATATGCATTAATGTTTTAAAGTACACCAAGTGTTTCGATTCTCTTGATTCGAGTCTTTATTTTTAATTATGTAAAAGTTCAAGTGTAAAGGGAGGAAACGAGCCTCCTTGAAGTATTATTTTGGATGATAGGGCAAGAGTGTATAAGAAAATAAATAAAATAAAATCGAAAAAAAACAAGAAAAATAAAATTAACAAAAAAGTAAAAAAAATATACGGACTATCATCCCGTTTCTTTTATTTATATTTATGTTGGTCATAGTTAGCTTAATTTGAGTCGAGTCTTGGCTTAGCAACGCCACATTGTACATGTAATTGACCAAGATTGTGACAACTGGCAAAATAGGGAGTCGTTTTTAAAACCCGCATTACATTAAAAATTATAATTTTGGAATTTTTGATAAGTTTATTGTGACGTGATGTTTATGAACGTTGGAATGTGATTTTTGATCGTACGTTATTTATGGGATTTATTATTTACTTATGGTTTGGTTCGTTTCGTTCATGATGATTTATTTTGAGATCATTACATTGGCACTACATTGACTCCGGCACTAGGTTAACCTAACAATTTTAATTATATTTTAATATTGGTTCGGATATTATTATTTTTGGAACGGGTTTGGTTCGAGAAAGTTGTTTGGTTATTTAAGGTTTCGGGTTCGGTCCGTGTATTTACACCGGGCTACTTAACTAACCCTACCCACTTCATACTATTAATATTAATAAAAAAAAATTTATAATAAGAGTAAATTACATGAAATCGTCCCTGCAACACAACACAAAAACACCAACACCCTCACCAACTTTATTACTCTCTCTCTCTCTTAAAACACAACCATCACCACCGCACCCTAATCACCACCATAGCACCACCACCGCCACTCTTACAACAAAAATAAGACCACCATCTTAACCATCTCTTCACGATCTATCTTTTGATACAAACCACGCGCGATTTGGACCACTATAACACCTATTTCGAATTTAAATCTCCACGTATTCATCACCACTTTTTCGTATTTCTTGAAGTTCCATTCGATTTGGCCTTGGATTTGAAGGTAGGTCGAGTTTTGACTCGAGTTTTGGGTTCGAACCGTGACCTAGGGTCACGAATTTTATTTTCTTTTCGGGTTTCATGGTTATTGGTACAAGAATCAAGTGGGTTTTTGATAAAAATGGTTTAAAAGGAAGTTTGGTATCCGGGTTCATGCTTCTCGATGGGTCGAGACTCGACCGAGAGCTTATGCTCTCGGTTTGGACGATTGTTGTGATGTTTTCTTGACCATTCGGTGTATTTGTGATCTTTGGTGCTCATTTGTGATGTTCGGATTGTTTGGTTGGGTTCGGAGGACCCTTGTGGTCGTCGGTTATCTTGGCCGACACCCCCCAAGGGGGCTGTTTTGGGTTCGGTTTGGCTCAAGGGGCTAGCCGAGACCTATGGGTCTCGGGTGTGGCTCCCGTATCATGTTTCGGGCATATTTTGACCCGGGTTGACTTGGTAACTCAACCCGTAACTTATTTGATTTTCGGATATATTGTCACTTGTCGATTTATTATTATTGTTTTTGTCATGGTTGTGATGTTTGGACCTTGGTACTTATTGGAATATTATTTTGACTTGAAGTGGTATATTTGGATTTGCGTGATATTTTGGAGATGTGTTGTCGAGTGTGGAATTGGGGACCGATTGTGAGACGGTCATTAGATGACGGAGATAGGTTAGTTGGGTGTCGTAGTCGGACCCTCATGTTGTAGCACGTGGTTATGGGATTGATTGGACGGAGATGATATATTTATTTTTGACTTGATTCTTATTTTGGACTTGGACTATGAGCCGAGAGTCATGACTCGGACATGTGACCAAACTCTATGACTCGATAAATATTTAAAAGTCAATATTAAAAATAATACTCGTAATACTATTATTGAGAATATAATCGTTTATATACGTATATAGACGTGTTAAACGTGTATATATATATATATATATATATATATATATATATATATATATATATATATATATATATATATATATATATATATATATATATATATATATATATATATATGCGTATAATAATAATAAGACGATCACGAGTAAATGTTATAATAATATAACGATAGTTATTATGCTATGCAAATAGTGTAATAAATGTCGGACTCTTGTTATAAATAATAACTATATATATAATGGCGAAATAATAAGTCGGGTAAATAATAATTAAAAACGTGATTTTGTTTATAAATTTAGAAACTTATCGAGTTATACAAGTGTTGGTTATTTAAAGTCCAAGTGGGCCTTATATTGTGACGTTGTGTGGTCACGGATATATGACGATTAATATAAACATTTTTTATAGCAAGTGACTTATTTAATCGACGGATTAGATCGAGTTATTTGATTATATAAAATGAGTTTATTAATGGGCATCGTATCCCACGACGCCAATAGGATGTGGTATATGTTTTAGGGTAATAAATTACTGTATATCTCGTGGAATTTGGCCGATTCGACGATATATATAGGGAATTTATAGGACTACGATATATACCAAATAGAATTCTTTGTGCTATGTGCTTTAGGTTGGGTATAATTTTGGAACGATATATTACGTAAATAAATATGGGAGATTACCAAATCGACGGATTTGATAAGCTTCGATGATTATTTAAATAATATGTTGGCTAATATTAGACCTATAGTTGGTTTATTATTTCGTTCGTTGTGGCTTTTGGTTTGAGTTGTGTCGACCCTTCACCCATATGGATACCAAACGTTGAATTTCAAGTTAATATGAAATTAATTCGAGAAATGGATATTTTTGGAAAGTAAATTGGAATACGTTCGGGAATGGGAATGTTTGATTTTTGAGGAAAAGATTTCTAAACGAGTTTGACATTGTTAGGAAGTGCCGAGTCTGTAGTCGCCGTTACGTGAGTTGCTTGTGTTGCTTACGTCTTTCTTCTATCAATTTCTTTTGAGGATTTTCTGGACTTGAGGTGAGTCATAGCCCCACTTTTACTCTTGAACTTTGTTTTCAATACTTGGGGTGAGAAACGTGCAATGTTTTATGTGGACTATTATCGCTTTATTTATTTATTTCAAAACTTGCTATGCTTATAGAACTAGGTAGGATTAAGCGAGGCCTAGTCCCGAACTAGGTAAGCTATTGATTTGGTTGTTGAGCGAGGCCTAGTCCCGAACTAGGTAAGCTATTAGATTGGTTATAGAGCGAGGCCTAGACTTGAGCTAGGTAAGCTATTGATTGGATTGATTTGAGCTATAGCGTGCACCTATAGGTTTGATTTGATTTGGTTGATTTGATTCGGTTGGATTATTTTGGTTGGATTATTTTGGTTGGATGATTGAGGCCTAGTCTAGCTAGCAAGTGTTTTGCGTATATGTCCACTATATCGAATTATGAATTTAAATCTATGATCTCACCAGCGAAAGCTGACTTTTAGCACGTTTTCTCAGGTAATTAAGTGATGCTCTATGGATGCTTGGGATTGGAGGCTTGGCATTGGCACCGGTTATGGATCTATATTTCTAAAACTCTGATAACTATTGTGGACCTATATTTATTTCTTTTGGGCCTGATTTTGGGATAAATGTAAACTTTAAAACCCCGCGTGGTTGTATTTTTATTATGTTTACTTTATCTCGTTCTTTCATGACTTTGAATGGATACCAATCCCCGTAGCACCCCGAAAGCTTGTTGAGTCTTCCGCTGTACCAAATTTTGTGGGTGTTACAGATTGGTATCAGAGCCAAGGTTATAGATAACTAGGTAAATAGACACCTAAACTATAACCGATTTTTATAGAAAACGATCCTTGACCATTGCCCGCCAGCCCGCCAAGCCGAAGCATCATTGTTTATTATTGAGGTATTATGAGATTATTGAGATGATTATTAGATTTGGGATTTCTTGAGATGATTTGAGGATTTGAGGTTTATTGATTTGGTGATATGATGGCGTTTTGAGGAATTATATGGTTTAATTGTTTACGAATGGTTTTAGTAATGCGGTATTTTAAATATTTCTTGGTTATATATGATTTGGGATTATGTGATGATGTTCATATGGTATTTTGAGTTCGCGGTTTAGTTGTTTTGAAACACTTACACCTACCCTACGCCGTTGTCACAGACTATGGCCTCCCGTACGCCCGATGTTGTTGAGGATATTCTTATTACACCGGTATTGCCAGCACAGTTCACCATGGCTCCTGATGACCCTTACCAGGTTGCCATGCATTCAGCTACTGTGACATCGAAAGGTTCTACTTCAGCACCACCTGCTGCATCTACGCAGGGACCCTCATCTTCTCTAGGGCTCCCTGGTACATCGAGGCAGCTTACTCTTCTTCAGGCTTTGGCTTGTATGGCTCCACGTTTTGCCCACCGAGCTACGGCACGTATGTCGGTACGCCCTACTTCACCACCCTTACAGATAGATGCTCACTCTCTTCTGTTAGAGGCGCCACCTGCATCATTGCGTCCTCGTCCTAGATCACCTACCCCTTCACCACATGGTTCACCTGTTAGGAGACGGCGATTGATGATGTACTCTTCCGATGAGGAGGAGGAGGAGTACGAGGGTGAGGATGAGGCTGATGACCCTCAGGAGGCTGAGCAGGGTGATCATGATGACCCTGAGGAGGAGGATGACCCTCAGGAGGAGGAGATGCCTGATGATGACGATTTGTTAGTGCCGCCAGCTCAGGCTGAGGAGCCTGATTCACCTATACATCCGGTTGAGCCTGATTCACCTGATCATCCGTTTTTGGTTGAGTTGCCACCTGGTAGTCCCGTTGAGTCGGATGCACCTTATGAGGTTTCTGCTGAGCATGCAGAGTTAGGTGAGACTGGTAGGATGTGGGCTCAGGTTACTGATCTTGGTGAGAGAGTTGCACGTATATCTGATCGACTTGAAAGAGTTATTGGAGAGTTTATAGCGGATTTGAGATTTGATATAACTGTGGTTGTGGGCAGGACGACTGAGATGAGGAGAGTTTTGATGGAGGTTCACGAGCATATCGAGAGTTTACAGCGAGGTTTTATTTTAGCTCGAGAGGCCGACCGCAAGTTATGGCAAAGGAATGCCGAGCTGGAGAAGGAGGTGGCTGACCTCAAGAGAGACAGAGACACCCATAGTGTGGAGTTAGGATCATTATGGAGAGATCTTGATGGCTTGAGGCAGGAGTTGAGGAGCCTCCGCCAGCAGCGTGGCTAGATGTTTGAGCTATGTTATCTTGTTGCTTTCCTAACCGAGGAGTGTTCGGTTGGAAAAGCTAGTTATCCCATTTCGATGTATTTTCAGTTGATTTCCCGTCTTGTTGGAACGATTATTATCTTTTGTGTTTTAGGAAGTTGAAACGATGTTGGATCTTTATTGTATGGTTAATGGTTATTATTATATGGTATTATGTGGTTTTTTGGATATTATGGAAATTGAGTTCCTATTCGCCTTACTGATGTCTTGTGGTGTATTGTTGATATTCTTTCCATGACTTGGCTTCGTTGATTAAATTCTTGTTGAGCATATGATAAGTTCTATCGAAGACTCACGAACTTGTATGATGTTTCAGATCAATGGCCCCACGACAAAACCCTATTAGAGCTACCAGAACTGGTCCTGCAACGACTACCCCTGGTCGTCGAGGATGTCGTCCTACTCGCAATGTTGAGACCCCTACTCCTGATAACCTGGACACTACTAACCGCAACAACAGGAATCAAAATGTTGATGTTCAGGGAGACAATGATCATGTTCCACTTAATGCACCTACCGTGGATCAAGCAATGATCAATCAACTTGTGGAGTAACGAGTTGCTGAGTTACTAGCTGAGTCGAATCATTCCAACAATTCTGCTGGAACATTTCCACCTGTTCGTGCTAATGGATGTAACTACAAGGAGTTTAAGATTTGTGGACCCGTTGAGTTTGGTGGAACTGAAGGAGTGGTCTACTTAGTTAGGTGGATAGAGAAGACTGAGTCAGTGTTTAATGTCAGTGGTTGTGCGGAGAATACGAAGGTAAAGTTTGCTTCTTTTACTTTCAAGGATGAAGCTTTAACTTGGTGGAACAATTACCGTAACTCAGTTGGGAGTGATGTGGCTTATGCTATGACTTGGGAGCAATTTAAGTCTTTGCTGATTCAGACTTACTGCCCAAGGAATGAGATTAAGAAGCTGGAGATTGAGTTCTGGAACCATAAGGTGAAAGGTACTGATATGGCAACTTACAATCGCCGTTATCGAGAGTTAGCCTTACTTTGTCCCGATATGGTTAGGACTGAGACTCAAAGGATTGAGAGGTATACCGATGGGTTGCCGGTAGCTACAAGGAACGATGTGATTTCTACTAAGCCTGCAAATATTCATGAGGCTATCACTATCGCTCAACAATTGATGGACTCTTTGGCATTGGAAGAAGCTGAGAAGGACAAGAATGGAAAGAGGAAGAGGGATGATCACTCTAAGGGTAATGATCGTCGAAACAAGCGACAAACAACTGCTAGAGCTTATGCTATTGGAGATGGAGATAAGAAGAACTACAATGGAGATGCACCCAAATTTAACCGATGTTACAAGTATCATTCTGGTCGATGTACTGTGATGTGTAAAAATTGCTCTAAGATGGGACACATAGCTAAGGATTGTAGAGCTCGACCACTTGCTATGGTTCAAGCTACTCCTGAAACTATGAGCAAGGTAAATGTTACTTGCTATGGATGTGGAAAGAAGGGACATTATAGGAATCAGTGTAGGGAATCGTGGAACCGAGGAAATCAAGGATCGGGTGGTAATGGGTACAATAATGGAAACCGTGGAGCTGGAGGAAACCGTGGACGACAAGATAATGGGGACCCACGTGCGGAAGCTGGAGCTGCTCATGGGAGAGTGTATGCACTGGGGAACGAGAGAGGAGAAGATCCGAACATCGTTACTGGTACGTTCCTTCTCAATAATCGTTATGCTTCCATACTATTTGATACTGGTGCCAATAAGAGTTTTGTGTCCACTAAGTTTGCACCCTTACTAGAGAAACCCCCGATGGCCTTAGGAATTGGTTATGATGTAGAGTTAGCTAAGACATAGAGAGGATTAGGACTATCATTCGCGGTTGCACGTTAAACTTTCTGAATCGTCCTTTCAACATAGATCTTCTACCTGTCACGTTAGGAAGTTTTGATGTTATTATTGGTATGGATTGGTTGTCAAAGTATCGTGCCCATATAATTTGCGATGAGAAGATCGTGCGTGTGCCTTACGGCAAGGAGATTCTGAACATACCAGGAGATAGAAAGGATTTGAGAGGCCCATCTAGATTAGCGGTCATATCCTGCACTAAGTTGCCGAAGCTAATGGAAAAAGGGAGTTACCTTTTCTTAGCTCAAATTTCTGAGAAAGGATAGAAGGAGAAGAAGGAAAGGTGCATTGGAGATGTACCTATAGTTCGTAATTTTTCGGATGTGTTTTCCGATGATTTGCCGGGAATCCCGCCTACTAGACAAGTGGAGTTTCAGATTGAGTTGATACCTGGTGCTGCACCTGTAGCACGAGCGCCTTATCGTCTTGCACCTACTGAACTGGAAGAGTTGTCGAAACAATTAGCAGAGTTAGCCGAAAAGGGATTTATAAGACCAAGTTCTACATCTTGGGGAGCCCCGGTCTTATTTGTGAAGAAGAAGGATGGATCGTTTCGCATGTGTATTGATTATCGAGAGTTGACCAAGTTAACGGTGAAGAATAGATACCCGTTACCGAGGATCGACGATTTGTTCGATCAGCTGCAAGGATCGAGTGTGTATTCAAAGATCGATTTGAGATCGGGATATCATCAGCTTCGCGAGTGCGAGGAAGATATTCCGAAAATGGCTTTCAGAACCCGTTACGGGCATTACGAATTTCAGGTGATGCCGTTTGGGTTAACGAACGCACCGGCGGTATTCATGGACCTCATGAATCGGGTGTGTAAGCCTTACTTAGATAAGTTTGTGATTGTGTTCATCGATGACATTCTGATTTATTCAAAGAGTGAGAAGGAGCATGAGGAGCATCTAAGACTTATCCTAGAATTGTTCAGGAAGGAGAAACTGTATGCCAAGTTTTCGAAATGTGAATTTTGGATTCCGACAGTACAATTTCTGGGTCATGTGATTGATAGACAAGGAGTTCATGTAGATCCTGCTAAGATCGAAGCAATTAAAGATTGGGCTGCACCTACGACCCCAACAGAAGTTCGTCAATTTTTGGGATTAGCCGGTTATTACCGAAGATTCATTGAGGGATTTTCGAAGATAGCAAAACCGTTGACCAAATTGACTCAAAAGAGTGTTAAGTACGAATGGGGAGATAAGGAAGAGGAAGCATTTCAGTTACTTAAGGAAATGTTGTGTAGTGCTCCTATCTTGGCGTTACCTGATGGTAACGAGGACTTTGTCGTCTATTGTGACGCTTCTCATAAAGGTTTAGGAGCTGTATTAATGCAACGAGAGAAGGTGATAGCTTATGCTTCCTGACAGCTCAAGAAGCACGAGAAGAACTACACCACCCATGTTTTGGAGTTAGGTGCCGTGGTTTTTGCCTTAAGGATATGGAGACATTACTTGTATGGAACCAAGTGTGTAGTGTTTACTGACCACAAAAGTCAGCAACACATCTTGAATCAAAAAGAGCTCAACATGAGACAGCGACGTTGGATTGAGTTGCTAAGCGATCATGATTGTGAAATTCGCTACCATCCTGGTAAAGCAAACGTTGTTGCTGATGCTCTTAGTCGAAAGGAGAGAATTCCACCATTACGAGTTAGGTCATTAGGGATGACTATCGTATCGTCATTACCGTCTCAAATATTGGAAGCTCAAACGGAAGCGTTGAAAGCATAGAATCTAGCTGCTGAGAACATATTTGGGATGGTAAAAAATGAGAAGGGATTTGTTAAGCGTTCTGATGGAGTATTATGTTTTGGAGAGCGAAGTTGGGTACCATCGTATGGAGGAATCCGAGAGTTGATTATGCATGAGTCGCATAAGTTAAGATACTCTATTCATCCTGGGTCTGACAAGATGTACCAGGATTTGAAAAAGTTATATTAGTGGCCAAATATGAAGGCAGATATAGCATTGTATGTTAGTAAGTGTTTGACATGTTCTAAAGTTAAGGCAGAACATAAAAGACCGTCAGGATTATTGACGCAGCCAGAACTCCTGGTATGGAAATGGGAGCGGATTACGATGGACTTTATTACCAAATTACCAAAGACAGCTAGCGGTTGCGACGCTATATGGGTAATTGTGGATCGTTTGACTAAGTCTGCTCATTTCCTGGCGATTAGTGAAGATGATAGTGTTGATAAACTTGCGAGGTTATATGTGAAGGAGATTGTTTCTCGTCATGGAGTTCCGATATCGATTATTTCTGATCGCGACAGCCGCTTTACGTCAGCATTGTGGCGATCGCTTCAAACCGCTTTGGGGACGAGACTTGATATGAGTACTACATATCACCCCCAAACCGACGGTCAAAGTGAGAGAACTATTCAGACTTTGGAGGATATGCTTCGTGCATGCATCATAGACTTTGGTAAAGGCTGGGAGAAATATCTACCCCTTGCGGAGTTCTCCTACAACAATAGCTACCACATAAGTCTTAAGGCTGCACCATTTGAAGCTTTGTATGGTCGTAAATGTCGTTCGCCTATTTGTTGGGCAGAAGTTGGAGATAGCCAACTCACAGGCCCTGAGCTTATTTTGGAAACTACTGGGAAGGTAACGCAAATTCGAGATCGACTGCAAGCAGCTAGAGATAGGCAGAAAAGCTACGCCGATCAGAGGTGTAAACCCCTAGAATTCCAGGTTGGAGACAAAGTGATGCTGAAAATCTCGTCTTGGAAGGGTGTGATACATTTTGGGAAACGTGGGAAACTAATCCCCGCTAAATTGGACCATTTCTTATTTTGGAAAGAATTGGGCCCGTAGCTTATCGATTGGAATTGCCAATGGAATTGAATAAAGTGCATAATGTGTTTCATGTTAGCAATCTGAAGAAATGTCTTTCGGAGGAAACGCCAGTTATACCAATCAAGGATATTCGTGTGGATGAGAGTTTGAATTTTATGGAAGAGCCGATTGAGATATTGGATAGAGAGATCAAACGACTTAAGAGAAGTCGTATTCCGCTCATCAAAGTTCGTTGGAATTCGCGGCATGGACCGGAATTCACGTGGCAACGCGAGGATGAGTTTCGAAAGAGATATCCGAAGCTTTTTACTTTGTAGATGGTTTGTTCCGAGAGAAACCCGGGATGGGTTTCTTCTGAGGCCGGGAGGATGTGACAACTGGCAAAATAGGGAGCCGTTTTTAAAACCCGCATTACATTAAAAATTATAATTTTGGAATTTTTGAAAAGTTTATTGTGACGAGATGTTTATGAACGTTGGAATGTGATTTTTGATCGTACGTTATTTATGGGATGTATTATTTACTTATGGTTTCGTTCGTTTCGTTCGTGATGATTTATTTTGAGATCATTACATTGGCACTACATTGACTCCGGCACTAGGTTAACCTAACAATTTTAATTATATTTTAATATTGGTTTGGATATTATTATTTTTGGAACGGGTTTGGTTCGAGAAAGTTGTTTGGTTATTTAAGGTTTCGGGTTCGGTCCGTGTATTTACACCAGGCTACTTAACTAACCCTACCCACTTCATACTATTAATATTAATAAAAAAAATTATAATAAGAGTAAATTACATGAAATCGTCCCTGCAACACAACACAAAAACACCAACACCCTCACCAACTTTATTACTCTCTCTCTAACTTTAAACACAACCATCACCACCGCACCCTAATCACCACCATAGCACCACCACCGCCACTCTTACAACAAAAATAACACCACCATCTTAACCATCTCTTCACGGTCTATCTTTTGGTACAAACCACGCGCGATTTGGACCACTATAACACCTATTTCGAATTTAAATCTCCACGTATTCATCACCACTTTTTTGTATTTCTTGAAGTTCCATTCGATTTGGCCTTGGATTTGAAGGTAGGTCGAGTTTTGACTCGAGTTTTGGGTTCGAACCTTGACCTAGGGTCACGAATTTTATTTTCTTTTCGGGTTTCATGGTTATTGATACAAGAATCAAGTGGGTTTTTGATAAAAAATGGTTTAAAAGGAAGTTTGGTATCCGGGTTCATGCTTCTCGATGGGTCGAGACTCGACCGAGAGCTAATGCTCTCGGTTTGGACGATTGTTGTGATGTTTTCTTGACCATTCGGTGTATTTGTGATCTTCGGTGCTCATTTGTGATGTTCGGATTGTTTGGTTGGGTTCGGAGGACCCTTGTGGTCGTTGGTTTTTATGGCCGACACCCCCCCAAGGGGGCTGTTTTGGGTTCGGTTTGGCTCAAGGAGCTAGCCGAGACCTATGGGTCTCGGGTGTGGCTCCCGTATCATGTTTCGGGCATATTTTGACCCGGGTTGACTTGGTAACTCAACCCGTAGCTTATTTGGTTTTCAGATATATTGTCACTTGTCGATTTATTATTATTGTTTTTGTCATGGTTGTGATGTTTGGACCTTGGTACTTATTGGAATATTATTTGGACTTGAAGTGGTATATTTGGATTTGCGTGATATTTTGGAGATGCGTTGTCGAGTGTGGAATTGGGGACCGATTGTGAGACGGTCATTAGATGACGGAGATAGGTTAGTTGGGTGCCGTAGTCGGACCATCACGTGGTTATGGGATTGATTGGACGGAGATGATATATTTATTTTTTACTTGATTGTTATTTTAGACTTGGACTATGAGCCGAGAGTCATGACTCAGACATGTGACCAAACTCTATGACTTGATAAATATTTAAAAGTCAATATTAAAAATAATACTCGTAATACTATTATTGAGAATATAATCGTTTATATACGTATATAGACGTGTTAAACGACATATATATATATATATATATATATATATATATATATATATATATATATATATATATATATATATATATATATATATATATATATATATATATATAAATGCGTATATTAGTAATCAGACGATCACGAGTAAACGTTATAATAATATAACGATAGTTATTATGCTATGCAAATAGTGTAATAAATGTCGGAATATTGTTATAAAACTAGATATATAATGGCGAAATAATAAGTCGGGTAAATAATAATTAAAAACGTGATTTTGTTTATAAATTTATAAACTTATCGAGTTATACGAGTGTTGGTTATTTAAAGCCCAAGTGGGCCTTATATTGTGACGTTGTGTGGTCACGGATATATGACGATTAATATAAACATTTTCTATAGCAAGTGACTTATTTAATCGACGGATTAGATCGAGTTATTTGATTATATAAAATGAGTATATTAATGGGCATCGTATCCCACGACGCCCATAGGATGTGGTATATGTTTTAGGGTAATAAATTACTATATATCTCGTGGAATTTGGCCGATTCGACGATATATATAGAGAATTTATAGGACTACGATATATACCAAATAGAATTCTTTGTGCTATGTGCTTTAGGTTGGGTATAATTTTGGAACGATATATTACGTAAATAAATATGGGAGATTACCAAATCGACGAATTTGATAAGCTTCAATGATTATTTAAATAATATGTTGGGCTAATATTAGACCTATAGTTGGTTTATTATTTCGTTCGTTGTGGCTTTTGGTTTGAGTTGTGTCGACCCTTCACCCATATGGATACCAAACGTCGAATTTCAAGTTAATATGAAATTAATTCGAGAAATGGATATTTTTGGAAAGTAAATTGGAATACGTTCGGGAATGGGAATGTTTGATTTTTGAGGAAAAGATTTCTGAACGAGTTTGACATTGTTAGGAAGTGTCGAGTCTGTAGTCGCCGTTACGTGAGTTGCTTGTGTTGCTTATGTCTTTCTTCTATCGATTTCTTTTGAGGATTTTCTGGACTTGAGGTGAGTCATAGCCCCACTTTTACTCTTGAACTTTGTTTTCAATACTTGGGGTGAGAAACGTGCAAATGTTTTATGTGGACTATTATCGCTTTATTTATTTATTTCAAAACTTGCTATGCTTACAGAACTAGGTAGGATTAAGCGAGGCCTAGTCCCGAACTAGGTAAGCTATTGATTTGGTTGTTGAGCGAGGCCTAGTCCCGAACTAGGTAAGCTATTAGATTGGTTATAGAGCGAGGCCTAGACTTGAGCTAGGTAAGCTATTGATTGGATTGATTTGAGCTATAGCGTGCACCTATAGGTTTGTTTTTATTTGGTTGATTTGATTCGGTTGGATTATTTCAGTTGGATTATTTTGGTTGGATTATTTTGGTTGGATGATTGAGGCCTAGTCTAGCTAGCAAGCGTTTTGCGTATATGTCCACTATATCGAATTATGAATTTAAACCTATGATCTCACCAGCGAAAGCTGACTTTTAGCACGTTTTCTCAGGTAATTAAGTGATGCTCTATGGATGCTTGGGATTGGAGGCTTGACATTGGCACCGGTTATGGATCTATATTTCTAAAACTCTGATAACTATTGTGGACCTATATTTATTTCTTTTGGGCCTGACTTTGGATGATTTTGGGGTAAATGTAAACTTTAAAACCCCGCGTGGTTGTATTTTTATTATGTTTACTTTATCTCGTTCTTTCATGACTTTGAATGGATACAAATCCCCGTAGCACCCCGAAAACTTGTTGAGTCTTCCGCTAATTTTGGGGGTGTTACAAAGATAATTGACTTGCCACCAGTAAAATATCCCTTATCCAACAAATCGTGTTTTTCCATATCCCTACACCTAACATTATAACCCTTTGAAAGACCTCTTTGATAGTTTATCCTAGGTGATTACGCCAAAGTGGTGGAGGTTTTTGATCTTTTCCCAAGCCTATGGTAATCTATGTGCTATGACAGGTAGTGAGAGATATTTTTCCATTTCCACTTGTGATATATAAATTTTTAACACCCGAGAGATGAGAGTATCCAAACACTATATGTGAGGTGCTAGTATATATGAGAGTATCCTCTTAACTGTTTCAAAGTTTTTTGTGCAGGCCACTGTTTCATTACTTCTACTTTAGAAGGATCAGTTGCCACCCCCTTATCAGTGATAATATGACCCAAATACTCCACATGTTTAACCCCAAAAATACACTTGCTTTGTTTGACATATAACTGATGTTCTCTCATGGTTTGCAATACTGTCCTCAAGTGTACAGTATGAGCTTTTAAAGTTGGACTGTAAGCCAAAATATCATCAAAGAAAACAAGCACAAACTTCCTCAAATAAGGTCTAAAAACAGAATTCATTAGAGCTTGAAATGTTGAAGGAACATTAGTGAGCCCAAAAGGCATGACTAGAAATTCATAATGTCCCTCATGTGTTTTAAAAGCTGTTTTGGATATGTCATCCTCATACATTCTGATTTGATGGTAGCCAGACCTCAAATCCAGTTTGAAGAAGATCATAGACCCATGAAGTTCATCAATGAGTGGAATTGGGAACTTGTCTTTGATAGTGTGTTTGTTTAACTGCCTGTAATCAATGAACATACGCCAACTACCATCCTTCTTTTTGACCATAACAATGGGTGAGGCAAATTAAATGAACTTTGACTATGTCTTATCCAAAAGCTCCTTAACCATTAGTTCTATGGCATCCTTTTGTATTGGAGGGTGACTATATGGCCTAATATTGGCAGGTGGAGTGCCATATTTGAGAGATATTTTGTGATCATGTGTCCTATGTGGTGTCAATGTGATAGGAACAGCAAACACATCTGCATATTCTGACAACATAGGTTCCCAAACGCTCCCCACATCACCATCATCTTTTGTCTACTCCTCTGAAACTTTCACCATATTCACCATAGTAGAAGGATAAACACATAAAGACATTGCATTACACTGAACTCTTGTATTATGTTTACCATTCATCCATCGGATAGTTGCTTTAGTAGTTCCTCTCAATGTCATTTGCTTGCCTCTATAACTGAAACTAATTCTCGAATTCTGAAAGTTACAACAGATATCTCCCAAAGTAGATAACCATTGTATCCCAAGCACCATCTTACATCTTCCCAAAGGCAATATCATCACAGAAGAAGAGAATGACTCACCTTGCAATGACCAAGTAAAATCATGACAAACAGTAGTACTCACCAAATTGCTTCCCCCTGCTACTGATACTTGTAAAGGACAAATTTGTCTAGTATTGCAAACCAGTTTCTTTGTCGTATTTGTGTCTAAAATGTTATGAGTGCTCCCTGAATCAATCAAAAGATGCAATTCTTACCTTCCCACATATCCAGATACCATCATGGTTTGATAGTTGTACACACCAGTGAGAGCATTCAAAGAAATTTGTGGAATCACTTCACTATCTTGGACAGATTCTTGTTGCCACACAATCTCCGCATCCAAACACTCGTCTACCTCTACTTTCTCTTGCTCATCTCCTTCCTGGTCCACAAGTACTCCTAACAAAAACACTTGACTGCTACACTTATGGCCAGGGAAGTACTTTTGGTCACAATAGAAACATAACCACACTTGAAATACCATGGACTCCACACTTTCATTAAAAGTAAACAATTATGTTTGTTTACTATTTTTTTTTTTGTTTTTTGTTTTTTTTTTTTTTTTTTTTTTTGCAAAAGGATAATCCTTTGATACGAAGATCAAAAAGATCCCATTGATGTTACACTTAATTTGCCAACAAACACACACCAACTTTAAGTTGGAACTAATTAGAAATTATGTAAGCACGCAAAACCACATTCAATCAAGATACCAATGCTCTAGTTTCAAGTTATATATACCGGTAGTCTTATCGCAAGGTCAAGTTCGATTTAAGTGGTGCATTTTCAGGTATAAGGTTGTTTTTGAAGCAATTTATTTGGTTTCATGTTTGTCTCATCAATTAATTATAATTTTAACGCAAAATTAGTAAGAGATCGATTATAAGTGCTTCCATAAAAGCAATCAATCTACTCGTTGTAGCTTGATAACACCTTTGAGGTAGTAACTAAAGTAAGGTTACCAAATTGGATTTGGTTTTTTATTACCCGTTATATTAGTTTTATCAAAAAGTTTTGTGATGACATCATGTTACAATATACTTCATTTGCTAGTATATTTTGCGTTATACTAATAAGAAACAAAACAATGTACCGCAAACATAACAATGATACTCATAATGATGAGCTTGCTATTATATATCGACTTGTTTTTCGGCCATTGATATGAGAATAAGTCCGACTGTATCTTAAACAAATTTTATGGTGAGTTCTAAATACCCACAGCTCCATATCCATAAAAAAATAACATTTACCTGCCCTTATGGTAAATTGCTTTTTACAACATTATACTTTTTGATTATTCAATGAACTAGCTACCTTTTGTGGCATTATTTCAGGATACACAATTTTAACCGAATAATAACCACATTATAGGGTTTACACGAGATCTCATAGGCTCGCTCAGAAATGCTAGTCGACAGAACCTTAAACGACGGAACACTCTAAAATTCGGAGATGCTTGTAACTAATCTTGCGCAAGTCTGTTTGTTGAAAATATTATCAAGGTCTTCGTGAATAACTTTCCCATATTCAAAAAGGCCGCTTGTGATTTTAGAACTCTCGAGCATCCACAAACTCTTATTATGAGACAAACAATTGGAATAACCATTAGTCTACAGTACTAAACTTGTAGCTTCATTTAAACTACCCGAGATATACAAACTCCCAAGCAAACCAAGTAAACACACACAAAACTATATAGAAAAAAGCAAAATATCTATATAGATGATTTACCGGGAACCCTTTACCAAAAAAAATATATATATCTACATAGATTTTACTAGATATGCCAACAACGTTATAATTTTGACAATTCTTATAACATATCCATAATCAAAGGGGTCTTTTTAAAACTTATCACTCTTATTTAAGCAGCCGTATAGTACTAGTACTTTGTTCGTAATCAAAACCCTAAAATATTTGTGCCCACATCGATCTGATTCCAATCATCCAAACTATTTTTCATTTAATCCATGATTCTCCAAACAAGGTAAATCAATCAACACATTTGTTTAGATTATTTGATTTTCTATAAGTTCATTTTTTTTAATAATATTTGCATCAGTTATGCTTTTTGTGTTATGTGTTAGTTCTTAATTTTTTATGTTACGTATGTGTCAGATCTTAAAATTTCTGAACACAAGTTCTTGCCATGGAGTTTTAGATCTAAAATTTATCGTAGTTTTGCTTTTAAAAAATTCATAAATTTTGTATGTTGTGGCTTCTGACGATAGTGAAATCATAGACCTTTTTACACAAAAGAGGACAAGTATTAACATACTGTTTCGATTATGACAACATGATTTACCAGGCATTTCAAGCCTGGAATATGTACACCTCAATGTACAAGTTGGATGAAGAACCATGATAATGGAACTCTTCTCATGGCCCAAAAAGTTTCTAAAGAGTATATGGTAATTCTTTTATGTCTAACTTGTTAGTATTTGTGAAGTGAACTATATTGTTACTGATATAAGGATTCTTTCACATGCCTTATTAAAGCAGGACATTGGTAAACCATTTGGTTACCATTTCTCTCACCGACCCAACCAGGTGAATATTTTTTTATTGATTTTAAATATTAATTCCACTGTTTGATTCATATAGATTTAATTTTCGTTATATATAATGACATTCATTAGTTAACTTTATTAATTTTATTTTAATTGTGTATTTACTGATTCTAATTTAATCAAGTCTGACACTCTAAATTGTTGATTTATTTTTTTGAAGTAGAATATAAGTATTTTTTATTAATTTTTTGCTGTTGATATGCAGAAATAAGTATCGTTAACTTTTTGCTTATTCAAGTCAACGTACAGAGTGGTGGTCAAAATACTTTATTTTTATATTAAATGGTGTGATATATTGGAAAAATAATAAGAGTGAAAGTGCCTGCATTCTTCGAGAGTCAATACGATTGAGCTAAAAGTGGAGATGGAAAGACGGCTAGGTACACAAAAGGCGGAGAAGTAATTTAATCTGCTTTCGCTGTATTTAAGCCTCAAGGTTGGGAAATCTGCTTACGCTGTATCATAATGACCTAATTAAGGCTATTGTGTGAAATGCTGCTGTTTGCAAGACGCCGCCGTTGGCAAAGCAGGTTAAGCGTGATGGTGTGAATGGTATTGACCCGAGAAAGGGTTTGCAGTCGCTTTGTAGAGATGTGTTCTTAAACCCGTAATTATTCTTCCAACAAATGTTGGATCCCGCATTTGGTTTTGTGTCCACGAGGTTCTGAAAAAAGACCCACCTGAATGGGAAAAGAAGGAAATGGAAAATTACATTGCTAAAGATGTCTACAAAGGCAATGCCTCTGGACCAACTAAGGTGAAGTTTCACTATACTGTTTCTTTGCACTGCTGCTTTCTACATTTACTTTCATGTGTGTTATCCATATGTTTAAGTTCTCACATTCTAATACACGATAATGTTGTCATATGGCTACATGACTGTTTATTCAATGTCTGAATTCTTATATATATTTTTGTTCTTTTTTCTACCATATTTTATTGGATATTATATGATAAACTTTTTCTTGTTTGAAACAGAAAGCTGTGAAAAAAGTTATAAAAAGAGCAGAAAAAAATGCACAAAGAGCACCTGATGTACCCCAAAGTCTGTCACCACCACCTGCCACAGACGCAAGAAGAAAATCCGAACTGATACCAAGAAGGTCTTGTCTGACCTTGTGGGAAGGAAATTCAACTCTAAATATAAGGATCTAAGGGTATTTTTGAATCTGAATCAACACGTCCTCTGGATTTACAGACCATCGAATCTACATTTCTTCGTGGCATATATGGTGATTCACACAAAAGAGGACCAGTATTAACTTCTGTTTCGATTATGACAATATTACTTACAAGGCATTTCAAGCCGGAATATGTACATCTCAAAGTACAAGTTGGATGAAGAACCATGCTAGTGGAACTCTTCTCAATGGAACAGAAAGTTTCTAAAGAATCGATGGTAAGTCTTTTATGTTTAACTTGTTAGTATTTGTTAAGTAAACTACAGTGCTACCGATATAAGGATTCTTTCCCCAAGAATGGCACCTTTTTAAATATTAATATCACATGCCTTATTAAAGCCGGACATTGGTAAACCATTTGGTTACTATTACTCTCACCAGCCTAGAGGTGGCAATTTGTGCCCAAAATCAAAAAAATGGGCTAAATGGGTAAATTTTTAAAAGATTTGGGTACATTTAGTCCCCCTCTTTTTTTTTGAAATGGGCATATATTGCCCATTTAGAAATTAAATGGGCAAAATGGGCACATGTTTTTCTATCGCATTAAATTGTTTTTAATGAAAAACTTATGGATATAATATATTTAGTTAATTAAATATAAATGAGGTGTTATGTTTGACGAATTCTTTTTGTTGTTTTAGTTCTTTTTTAAGACGATTCGTATAACATGCGCCAGTTTAGCCCGCGCCCGTTTAGCCCATAGTCCGTTTAGCCCGTAGCCCCTTTAGCCCGTAGCCCGTGCCCGCCCGGTCCGCCCGTTTTGCCACCTCTACACCAGCCCAACCATTTTGTTACCAAATCCAGAGGTGAAGATTAAAAAAGGGTATCTTCTCGATTCTTAGGATATATTTGTTCTTTAGTACATAGTAGTATAAATTGTAAGAACTGTGATTTTTATTACACAATAAATTATTTTTTTACCTGATTTTCTTCAGTTTGTTTGAGTCTCTATTAGATGTGCTAAAGTACTAAATGGGCGGTTTGGGTAACAGATTAAACCGGTATTCAAATACGTACTAGGAAAACGTTTGTGTGATGGGAGCGTTTAATTATAATTATGGAATGAATTGTGTGAGTTTCGTGTTATGTTTGTAGGAGTGTTGGAGAGAATTCTCGGATTGTGATGGCTTTCTCGGTAGAAGAAATCCAGGATCGTCCAGAAGAAACCAAGGTGAAACTTTTTCCCTTATTTGAAAAGGTATTGACTGCTACTGATACTGGAAAGAGTAAGTGGCTGGTGCTACCGAAGAATTGTGCGGAGGTTAGTATACATACACATGTAACTACTTAGCATAACTGACAATAGTACATGTTTTAGTTTCATCGATGCAACATTATGTCTAGTAGTCTTTATATATTGATATTGTACAGCAAATTTTTTTTTTTTTTTTTTTTTTTTTTTTTTTCTGGCGATGATCAAGAATCAAAACTAATAGTGTGTTAAGACACAGAGGCTAAAAATGAATAAAATGAACAAAATGAATAGGCATAATAGTATTATATGCAATTAAATGCCTTTTTTATAGATCTCTGAATGATAACATTGGCAATGATCATAAATGCAGGTAAATTCATCAACTGTTCTAGTGATTCTCATGATTCGGGAAGAAACATCAGTGACACCGAACACATACATTCTAGCTAGGCCTTGCCCACGTGTATCGAGCCGTGGACGCCTATTAAAACCCACTCCTAAGCTACTTCCAATGCCAAACGCAAATTATTCTCCAGCTGGCGAAGGTACTTTCGGGTCTAAACGAAAGCAACCCAAAAGGCGTCGTTTAAATGCCATTATCGCCCGGGAAAGATCAATGCCTCGAATACCTGTCGGCACGGATGATGGATCACAAAATGCAACTTTACCATCAACAAGAAAAAGAAAAGATGGTACATATATTGATAGCCAGACGAAACAAAAGGCAGTTAGACCTACATTGCCACGGTTCAACGAAGGCCAAATAACTTTGAACTGCTGACCAATTTCTGAAGCAACATGGCAACCAACATAACCATATCAGGTGTGGCTAACCCTAATGGGTTAAGTGTGTCTGAGCCAACTGGGTCAGATTCTGTGGTGGAAGGCTAGTCGAGCGAATGGTGTGGCTCGTCCAGCGGATGTGGTTAACCCTAATTGACCAGGTTTTGATGGCTAGGTTGGTGGTTCTGGGCCAAGGGAGTCAACATCTGTGGCGCGTCAGGCTAGTGGGGTGAATGCTGTGGGTCGTCAGACGGATATGGTTGTGCCATTTTCTTGAGCCTATGGCCTGTGTGACCAATTGGAACCCCGTGGACCTCACAATTGAAGAGGCTAAGAAATTCATGAGAAGCCAATGAGTTCCGCCTGGAAAGTTGCTTTTTAGTTATGAAAATGAATTATGAGTCAAATTTTTTACAAATATTTGAAGATCAAGTGGATCAAACAAGTCAGAACTCATCCACAGTTTTTCAAAGGCTTCAAAAAAGCCAGAACTGCCCAAAGGAGTGCTTCCTAGGTTCCCTCTTCTCACTTGGTGCATTCAATTTTTTTTTGAAACGACAATTTTATTAAGAACCTTGCCAAAATTTGGAAACCGTTACTCGAGTCTAATGATCAGTTGCAGTTAAACTTTGATGGGAATGACATAATTCAACAGGAAGCAGAATTTCATACCTCAAAATACAAGTATATTTCTATGAAGAACAATCATCTCATGGCTGAGAAAGTCTCATAAGATATAGCTAAGCATATAATCTGAGTCTTCTTGTTAGTTTGTTAGTGTTCATATGTATACGTAGTTTTTATATACCTTTGTCATGTTTATTCGAAACCATTTTGTTACCAGTAAGGTGTTTTTGAGACTTCATATGTTTACTATAGCTATTTGTATTAGCGACTTTCAAGTTCAAGTAATCAAAAAAGACATGTGAACACATGATTGATGCTTCCATCCTGATAACAAGTTTCCTTAGTTCTTACCGAGTGAAGAAAAACATAAGCCAAAGCCGTTTCATCCTGAATTCACATTTTATTTTGTTTAGTTCATTACAAACAAGCATGGCTAAAGCTGTTTCATGTACAAGTTGTATCAGCTTAAACAAAATTACAAATATTCACTTTTTTAATCAATATACTAATTTAAATTTTACATCAAACCCGTTGCAGTCTTTAAAAAACAATCTCCACTTGCTCTAAAATCCATATACCCATTTTTTAAACAAAAAACAAAAAAGCTGAAACCTGCGACCACAAGGGACACAAACTAAATTAGTAATTGCTCATTAGTACCACACATCTTGAGCGACCACACTACATCCATAACTTTTACCTTTAACTCCATACGAACTTTGATTACCAAATTCATATAACAACTAAATAAAATTCATATAACAACTATTTAACACACCTATCTGGAGAATACCAAGCATTAATAGAAATGCCTCCAAGCCAAACCAACAGCAACATATATGGAGTATAATAAATCAAATGAGGCTGCCTCCTTAAAAAAACCTTTCCAAGAAAAACCCTGCGGGAAAAACATTGGTGAAGGAAAAAAGAGAACTACTCTCAAGCGGAACTTCCATCTTAGACCATACATGAACTTTAGATCTTCCATTAATTTGGTGGACAATGAATCGTAGATGAAAACCATGTATGTAAATGCTATATGACCGGCCTTCAAACTCCATACAGTCTAAATGTCTTAGGCATCTTCCACAATGAGTTACATATCTAGTGTGTATTCAATAGTTGTAGGTCAATCAATATCAAGAACTTTCCTAAACTGGGAGGTCTCTTGAGTTGAAAATAGGAGAAATACATTGTTATTTCTAGAGAGAGAAAGTAGAGAGATGGTGGAGAGAATGAATGTTTATTAGTCCCTGCATATAAGCTAACTATATATCTAACGAGTCATTCATACCCGTGCGATGCACAAGGGCTTAATCTAAATGTTCATTAGTGTATTTTTCAACACTAATTTTCGTCATTACATGGGTTGTATATAAGTGTTCATAGCATAGTCTTTGGCACTTATTTTAGTCATTATATAATCTAAGTTGTGATAGTATCACACATTTTCTAAGCATGACACACATTTAAATAGTTTATTGACATTAAAAGAGTATATTTGAAGAGACTTTTTTCAAGATGCTACATTTAAAAGAGTCTCTTCACATGTAATTTTTAATATGTATAAGTTATATACTTAATGCCAAAGGGAGGTTAAACGTATACGGTTCTTTCAAAATAAATGTAACCCTTATATAAAATCCTAACAAACTGGATATTCTCTATATTTTGATATCTAACTTGTGACAATGAATTATCCTTTTGGTTTATCATATCAAATACGGTAGCATCATATTACTACGCCTAGTTACTCGAACTTTATTTTATCCACAAAAACCATTTAAGTTTCAATATTTTTTTATTGTTGTGAAAATCGGTCCAATATTATTAGTATATTTAATTTGTAGCATATTGCATATATAGATATATTTGAAGACATCAATCTCAACATATAATTTTTCTACTCTTAATAACTAATATAACGATTTTATTTTGCCAAATTTGTTTGTTATTCTACAAATGAAACGAAAATCATATTAAGATATTCAATTAATCTCCATAGTGATATTAATACACCGCAAGACAAAAAACTACATTAAGAGCAAGAATATTAAAATGCACCAACAAAATGTATTAATAATTATTGATTAAAAATTGAATGCTCGTCACATTATTTTCAAGAAACTTACTTGCTAACGAATCAATAGTATTAGCCCGTTTATCGGTATTACATGAAGTAAAACATTGCATGTTTAATTTGTAACGTACATTAATATGAATGCTAAGTATTCATCCCACCAATCATCGTGGCGTTGTTATTATTTTTGTTGTTGTGTTTGTCGTTGTTCTTCATTGGCCTTTTGCATGTTTTGTTCTTGATACAATTTTTGTGACTTCTCGATCTTTAATGATTCTTGACGTGCTACAAAAAAAACAATTAGATATAGTTGATCGTTAGTAACTTAAATACAGTTAATCAATATATTGCATTTTCGATCAAAGTAAAAATGTTCGTGCATGTTTCACTTAATTGATAAGACAACGATGTGTATGATCTCTTAAACCATTAGAGAAGAAGATGTTGCTACCAAATCTCCTAAGCACCATCTTTATGTCCTACATTGTTACACACACAAAATACACGTGAAATTTACATGAAACAATATAAATCAATATGCTAAATAAGTAAGACGATATGATGCTTACTTACCACCATAATAAGTTGTAGCCCAATGTGCATGCGGTGTGGAGGAAGTTGTGGTTTGTTGTGTGTGATTTTTGACACATTATATAGTTGATAAAATATTTGTAACTCATGGATGGGAAGGTAAAAAGACTAACCACTAATTGGTGTGTTTAATTTATGCATTCATGGCACCAAACTCTTCATCTCCTATGTACTTATCCTTATGCATGACTATTAAATCAATGTACTAACACATGAAGCATCCATATTTCACTTTCAATTCATGAGCCATTTATTATGACCAGTTACATTTATAAGGCTACTTAAGCTTTTATTATATAAGATGCCTATCCCAACATCTGTTGTCACTTTTGAGGTTAACAATTGCAAATAATAAAGTCTTTGGAAGCGCATCAAGATATGAGGATGTCTTCGTAGCTCTTTCTTCTCTTGTACCCTAACTTTTTTTTTTCAACTTTATGACCAATCAATGTAATGATATCTGATTGGGTTTTACTCCCCCCCCCCCCCCCCCCTCAATTGGTACGCCGCTTCTTTTTGGTATTTTCGTTTTTTCTTAAAGTGTTTCAAAATAGAGTAAAAATAAAATGAATGTTTTGTAAAATAGGACATAAGTAAAATCTTGGTTCTGGGTGAATGAAATGATGTATAGTACAACTTTTAACTAACTTCAGTTTAATTTTGTATCACATTTACTTGCTTTGGACACATTGACATAAAGCATAATATCCTGCTTCACATACAAAACCATTGATCGATTAAACTATTTGGAAGCATTTGGGTACATGAATATTTAACTCGACTTCAGGGACATAACCTCTGTTTTTGGATACATGAATAATTGTAGCTAGATATATATCATCTGTATTTTGTTTTTACTAGTTTCATTTACTATTTGCTATAAATAAACTTTAAAAAGGATCTGGAATTTATTATTTTGAATAAAAGCAAGAAATAATAAGAAAGCTTAAGTTTCTGTTTGCTTAGAACTCCTTCATATGCAATCTAAAGATAAGCTACCATCCACATCTTTAAGTATTCATACCAATAATTAAAAACTTTAATGGTTTTGATCCCTTACCTTTCAAACACGTATGTCATATGTCCAACTCCATACATCTTAATAAATGCTTAAGTGGCCCAATAATTATATCATATTATTTTGTATGTAAGTTTTCAAGTCCTGTGATTAGGCTAGCTTACATTTTATATGTGTTTCATAGGAAACTAACAAGCGCAAGGCTTTTCAAGAAGTGTGTGTGTTATGTACCAAAAGGATATGACTAATCCAGGATTCTAGAAGAATCGAAGATAGCCTATTTCAACATACAGGAACTCCAGAAGATATGAATAGAACTCGAATATGAATAAATGGATTGTTATTAGGATAGATGAATTGTTACAGAGATAAGAGAAGTATTGTACAATTGATAGATGATGAATGTAAATGACAAGCTATGTATTTATAGAGTGAAATGTAAATGAAATGAAATTGGGGAAAGTTGTTATGTGGTTGTTGTTGACTTTTCTATCTTTGACTGTTTGACTTTCCATCTTTGACTTGTGCTCATATCAATGCCCACTCCTTAAAATGTTGCTTGACCACAAGCAACTTAAGCATTCAAATCAAAATCAGGGAATCTTGCAGCCATGTCATCATATAACTCCCAAGTAGCATCCTCTGGCCTTTCATTAATCTACTGAATAAGAACATAAACCGCTGCCACATTCCCTTTTTTAGCCATTCTTCTGTCTAAAACAAAACAGCATATGGTGCCATAGCTATGAGCCCATTTGAATCACATTATGGTAGCTTAGCAGGTTCATGTTGAAGATCACCTCTAAACTTCTTAAGTTGTGACACACGGAAGACTGAGTGGATTTGAGAACCACTTGGCAGCTCCAATTTGTAAGCTACTTGTCCAATCTTTGCCAAAATTCTGAAAGGACCATAATACTTTGGTGCTAGCTTGTGATGCTTGTACTGTCTCAGTGTTGATTGCCTGTATGGTTGAAGTTTCAACAAGACCAAATCATCAATTTCAAATACCCTTGCAAGTCCTGTGCTTATCTACCATTGACCTCATTCTGTCTTGTGCTCTTTGTAGATGAAACTTCAACAACTTGACTGCAGCTTCTCTTTCAATTAAGGACCTATCCACTGTATGATTAGCACTATCATCAGCAGTGTATGAGATGTGGGCAGGTGGAGCTTGACCATAAAGAACTTGGAAGGGAGTAGTATTGATGGCAGTATGAAAGGAAGTGTTATACCAATATTCTGCAAGAGGAATCCATTATGCCCACTCCTTAGGATTGTCTCCACACATACACCTCAAATAACACTCAACACATCTGTTCACCACCTCAGTCTGACCATCTGTTTGTGGATGGTAGGCTGAGCTCATGTGCAGGTTGACTTTCAAAAGCTTGAACAACTCAAACTAAAACCTACTCAAAAAGATGGTATCTGTGTCACTTACTATCACTTTAGGTAGGCCATGGAGCTTGTAAACATTGTCCAAAAAAGCTTGTGCCACTAAGATTGCTATATAAGGATGAGTAAGTGGAATGAAATGACTGTACTTACTCAACCTATCAACTACCACCATGAGGATTGTTTTACCCTTTGACATAGGCAACCCATCCACAAAATCCATGGAATACTGGTCCGAACTTGATCATGAATGGGTAAGGGTTGTAATAAACCTAGGTAAGGAACTAACTCAAGCTTAAACCTTTGACAAACACTGCAATTTCTCACCCAATCTTTGACTTGTTTTCTCATCTTACTCCAATAAATTTGTGCACTCATTCTCTTAAGTGTAGCTTGCATACCAGAGTGTCCTCCTTGTGAACCAGCGTGGAAGAAGTTGAATAATTATTGCCTTAACTGTGTGTCATCAGATACTACCAGCTTGCCTTTTCTCAATAATTTTTGTAAAGACCACTCATAATGCTTAACTGATTGAGGATCCTGCTGTAACTTGAGAATAATGGACTGCAATTTGTCATCAGTAGCCCACCCATTCACAATCTTTTGGTACACATCTGCAGGTAGGCTTGTCACAATCATTTGCAAAACTTATCTAGTGTTTGGCAACCTGGATAATGCATCTGCTGCAACATTTTCAGCCCCCCTTTTATACAAAATTTCATAGTCATAACCATGAGTTTAGGGAGCCACTTCAACTGAGTTGGTGTAGTAAATCCTGGTTCCAAAAGGTACTTTAAGCTCAAGTGATCAGTCTTGATAATGAAGTGTCTGTCCATTAGATATCCCCTCCATTTTTCTAAGGCTTGTATGACTGCCAAAAATTATTTCTCATAAGTAGATAAGGAGTGATGCTTAGGAGACAAGGCCTTACTCATGAAGGAAATTGGATGACCCTTTTGTAACAGAATAGCTCCTATTCCCACTCCTGAAGCATCAGTCTCAATCACAAAAGTTTCATTGAAATCAGGCATTTGCAACACTGGAGCATTCACCATTGCTTGTTTCAGTGTATCAAAATCCTGTTGAGCAGAGTCTTCCCATTTGAAAGCATTCTTCTTCAATAATGCAGTCAAGGGTTGACTAATGACAGCATAATCTCTAATAAATCTTCTATAATAGCCTGTTAACCCCAAAAATCCTCTTAACTGCTTCAAAGTTTTTTGTGCATGCCACTGTTTCATTACTTCTACTTTAGAAGGATCAGTTGTCACCCCCTTATCAGTGATAATATGACCCAAATACTCCACATGTTTAACCCCAAAAATACACTTGGTTTGTTTGGCATATAACTGATGTTCTCTCATGGTTTGCAATACTGTCCTCAAGTGTATAGTATGAGCTTCTAAAGTTGGACTGTAAGCCAAAATATCATCAAAGAAAACAAGCACAAACTTCCTCAAGTGTACAAAAATCTGGGTTAATACCCTTTATGTCAGAGAGTTTCCAAGCAATGGCTTGCTTGTGTGACTTAAGAACGTTTATGAGAGCAATTTTCTCCTTATCATTTAAATCTTTTGCAATGATGACGGGTAATTTATCATTACCCTCCAGAAATGCGTATTCGAGATAAGGAGGTAAGTCCTTACGTTCGACCTTGGGAAATTCATCAGGTTTTTCAACATATTTGATTTCCTCTTTTTGAAGTTTCTGTGGTAGAACATGAAAAGGAGAGGGATCTTCGTTTAGCAATTTCTCAAAGAGAAAGATATACCCCTCTAGGTCAATCTCTTGGTGATCAATTCTAGCGGGAATTGAATCACTTTTGAGAAAGGCCTCTATTTCCTCATAGATGAAGTCACTTCCCTCAAACGGAGTGAGGGAAGGAGAAGAATTAGCGATTATAGGTTGAGAAGATGGAGTGTAAACCCTTAGTTAATTGTCTAATAGATTACATCATTGCTAAGTCGAGTCATATCTTGTACATATTATTTTGGGACGATTGGGATTCATGGTTAAAGTACTAGTGTAATGGAGTGATAGGGAAGAACATCATTTATTACCCCCATATATACGTTAATGTTTTAAAGTACTCCAAGTGTTTCGATTCTCTTGATTCGAGTCTTTATTTTTAATTATGTAAAAGTTCAAGTGTAAGGGGAGGAAACGAGCCTCCTTGAAGTATTATTTTGGATGGTAGGGCAAGAGTGTATAAGAAAATAAATAAAATAAAATCGAAAAAAAAAACAAGAAAAATAAAATTAACAAAAAAGTAGAAAAAATATACGGACTATCATCCCGTTTCTTTTATTTATATTTATGTTGGTCATAGTTAGCTTAATTTGAGTCGAGTCTTGGCTTAGCAACGCCACATTGTACATGTAATTGACCAAGATAATTGACTTGCCACCAGTAAAATATCCCTTATCCAACAAATCGTGTTTTTCCATATCCCTACACCTAACATTATAACCCTTTGAAAGACCTCTTTGATAGTTTATCCTAGGTGATTACGCCAAAGTGGTGGAGGTTTTTGATCTTTTCCCAAGCCTATGGTAATCTATGTGCTATGACAGGTAGTGAGAGATATTTTTCCATTTCCACTTGTGATATATAAATTTTTAACACCCAAGAGATGAGAGTATCCAAACACTATATGTGAGGTGCTAGTATATATGAGAGTATCCTCTTAACTATTTCAAAGTTTTTTGTGCAGGCCACTGTTTCATTACTTCTACTTTAGAAGGATCAGTTGCCACCCCCTTATCAGTGATAATATGACCCAAATACTCCACATGTTTAACCCTAAAAATACACTTGCTTTGTTTGACATATAACTAATGTTCTCTCATGGTTTGCAATACTGTCCTCAAGTGTACAGTATGAGCTTCTAAAGTTGGACTGTAAGCCAAAATATCATCAAAGAAAACAAGCACAAACTTCCTCAAATAAGGTCTAAAAACAGAATTCATTAGAGCTTGAAATGTTGAAGGAACATTAGTGAGCCCAAAAGGCATGACTAGAAATTCATAAAGTCCCTCATGTGTTTTAAAAGCTGTTTTGGATATATCATCCTCATACATTCTGATTTGATGGTAGCGAGACCTCAAATCCAATTTGGAGAAGATCATAGACCCATGAAGTTCATCAATGAGTTCTTCAATGAGTGGAATTGGGAACTTGTCTTTGATAGTGTGTTTGTTTAACTGCATGTAATCAATGCACACACGCCAACTACCATCCTTCTTTTTGACCATAACAATGGGTGACGCAAATTAAATGAACTTTGACTATGTCTTATCCAAAAGCTCCTTAACCATTAGTTCTATGGCATCCTTTTGTGTTGGAGGGTGTCTATATGGCCTAATATTGGCAGGTGGAGTGCCAGATTTGAGAGGTATTTTGTGATCATGTGTCCTGTGTGGTGGCTATGTGATAGGAACAGCAAACACATCTGCATATTCTGACAACATAGGTTCCCAAACACTCCCCACATCACCATCATCTTTTGTCTACTCCTCTGAAACTTTCACCATATTCACCATAGTAGAAGGATAAACATATAAAGACATTGCATTACACAGAACTCTTGTATTATGTTTACCATTCATCCATCGGATAGTTGCTTTAGTAGTTCCTCTCAATGTCATTTGCTTGCCTCTATAACTGAAACTAATTCTCGATTTCTGAAAGTTACAACAGATATCTCCCAAAGTAGATAACCATTGTATCCCAAGCACCATCTTACATCCTCCCAAAGGCAATATCATCACAGAAGAAGAGAATGACTCACCTTGCAATGACCAAGTAATATCATGACAAACAGTAGTACTCACCAAATTGCTTCGCCCTGCTACTGATACTTGTAAAGGACAAATTTGTCTAGTATTGCAAGCCAGTTTCTTTGTTGTATTTGTGTCTAAAAAGTTATGAGTGCTCCCTGAATCAATCAAAATGTGCAATTCTTACCTTCCCACATATCCAGATACCATCATGGTTTGACAGTTGTACACACCAGTGAGAGCATTCAAATAAATGCTTAAGTGGCCCAATAATTATATCATATTATCTTGTATGTAAGTTTTCAAGTCCTGTGATTAGGCTAGCTTACATTTTATCTGTGTTTCATAGGAAACTAACAAGCGCAAGGCTTTTCAAGAAGTGTGCGTGTTATGTACCAAAAGGATATGACTAATCCAGGATTCTAGAAGAATCGAAGATAGCCTATTTCAACATACAGGAACTCCAGAAGATATGAATAGAACTCGAATATGAATAAATGGATTGTTATTAGGATAGATGAATTGTTACAGAGATAAGAGAAGTATTGTACAATTGATAGATGATGAATGTAAATGACAAGCTATGTAATTATAGAGTGAAATGTAAATGAAATGAAATTGGGGAAAGTTGTTATGTGGTTGTTGTTGACTTTTCTATCTTTGACTGTTTGACTTTCCATCTTTGACTTGTGCTCATATCAATGCCCACTCCTTAAAATGTTGCTTGACCACAAGCAACTTAAGCATTCAAATCAAAATCAGGGAATCTTGCAGCCATGTCATCATATAACTCCCAAGTAGCATCCTCTGGCCTTTCATTAATCTACTGAATAAGAACATAAACCGCTGCCACATTCCCTTTTTTAGCCATTCTTCTGTCTAAAACAAAACAGCATATGGTGCCATAGCTATGAGCCCATTTGAATCACATTATGGTAGCTTAGCAGGTTCACGTTAAAGATCACCTCTAAACTTCTTAAGTTGTGACACATGGAAGACTGAGTGGATTTGAGAACCACTTGGCAGCTCCAATTTGTAAGCTACTTGTCCAATCTTTGCCAAAATTCTGAAAGGACCATAATACTTTGGTGCTAGCTTGTGATGCTTGTACTGTCTCAGTGTTGATTGCCTGTATGGTTGAAGTTTCAACAAGACCAAATCATCAATTTCAAACACCCTTTCAGTCCTGTGCTTATCTACCATTGACCTCATTCTGTCTTGTGCTCTTTGTAGATGAAACTTCAACAACTTGACTGCAGCTTCTCTTTCAATTAAGGACCTATCCACTGTATGATTAGCACTATCACCAGCAGTGTATGAGATGTGGGCAGGTGGAGCTTGACCATAAAGAACTTGGAAGGGAGTAGTATTGATGGTAGTATGAAAGGAAGTGTTATACCAATATTCTGCAAGAGGAATCCATTATGCCCACTCCTTAGGATTGTCTCCACACATACACCTCAAATAACACTCAACACATCTGTTCACCACCTCAGTCTGACCATCTGTTTGTGGATGGTAGGCTGAGCTCATGTGCAGGTTGACTTTCAAAAGCTTGAACAACTCAAACCAAAACCTACTCAAAAAGATGGTATCTGTGTCACTTACTATCACTTTAGGTAGGCCATGGAGCTTGTAAACATTATCCAAAAAAGATTGTGCCACTAAGATTGCTATATAAGGATGAGTAAGTGGAATGAAATGACTGTACTTACTCAACCTATCAACTACCACCATGAGGATTGTTTTACCCTTTGACATAGTGATGAGGCGAAAAATGATCCGTTTTTAGGGGGTCATTTAAGCCCGAATCCGACTTTATTTGATCAAATATTGCCCTAAATCGTTCCTTTTGTGATTTTAGGTACTTGGAGAGTGAATTCTGGAAAAGAAGCCATTTTGGACGTTTTTGGAGCATAAAAGTGAAGAAAACGGCAAAGTATCAATTTTTCATGCTGGAAACACTAGGTGACGGCGTCAAGAGTTATACCCTGACGGCGTCAGACATCAAGAATAAAATACCGTAGTTGATGACGGCGTCAAAAGTCATCCTGACGGCGTCAAAAGGCCAAGAATAAAATACCGTGGTTGGTGACGGCGTCACACTGGCCGTCATAAGTAGATCAAGGCCGTCCGAGGAAGTATTTGGCGGCGAGGTGACGGCGTCACATGGTTGTCTTGACGCCGTCAGCCCAGTTTTCCTATATATAGTTTTCTAGTTTTTACATTAAAAAAAGAAAAGTTTTGGAGAAACCCTAAAGACGAATTTGGTGCAACTTTTACAGGTTTTTCAAGGGTTCCAAACCCTTGATACCTTGCATTGTAATTGAGATAAGTGTTCTTCTAATTCAATCAATATGTCTATGTGTTGTTGTCTATATCTTGTTCTTGTCTCAATTCCATTATGCTAGGCTAGATCTCCTTTGTGTTTGCTTAGATCTAATGAAACCTAGATATTGATTATGTGTTGATTACTTGTTTATTCTTGTTCTTGGATGAATGATTTTATATGTTAGGCTTAAGAAAACTGGCAGATCTCCAAATGGTAACATGCTTGAACGTCTTAAGAAACATGAACCGAGGCGTACTAGGTCTTTATTGGTTGTATTTAATGAATGAGCCACTGTTTACAATCCCTATAGTTGTGCTGGGTCATGGTGTAGGAGGAGATAAGAGCTCATAGAATTGGGAAGTTATGTATGCCACCCCATGAATGGTATTAAGGAATACGATCCGTCATCCATGCAATTATAACAAGTAATTAACGTGTAAAAGATATCTAGGGAGTAAGGAAATCTAAGTAAACACATTTTCTCCAATTACTGCTCACAACCTTAGTATAAATTAGTTTAATTTCATTTTTAGTATTTTATTTTGATTGCATCTTAGTATTGGGTTAGTTGAATAGCAACTAATTCCGCCCACTCTTCCAAAACCCGAGATTTTACTTGCTTTCATAAAAATATAAAAATACAAAAATAATCATCCCTCACCATTAGAACTAGTAATTTAGGCTTTCTAATCCTAGCGACACTATTCCTAAGCTGAACGATCAATCCCCCGGTACTTGTCACTATACTATACTACAACGATCAGGTACACTGCCTGGTGGGGGTTGTAAGCTTCTCGAGATCCCTCGAGAGGTAAAGCCTGTTGCGATTCCCACGCATCACATAGGCAACCCATCCACAAAATCCATGGAATACTGGTCCAAACTTGATCAGGAATGGGTAAGGGTTGTAATAAACCTAGGTAAGGAACTAACTCAGGCTTAAACCTTTGACAAACACTGCAATTTCTCACCCAATCTTTGACTTGTTTTCTCGTCTTGCTCCAATAAATTTGTGCACTCATTCTCTTAAGTGTAGCTTGCATACCAGAGTGTCCTCCTTGTGAACCAGCGTGGAAGAAGTTAAATAATTATTGCCTTAACTGTGTGTCATCAGATACTACCAGCTTGCCTTTTCTCAATAATTTTTGTGCAGACCACACATAATGCTTAACTGATTGAGGATCCTGCTGTAACTTGAGAATAATGGACTGCAATTTTTCATCAGTAGCCCACCCATTCACAATCTTTTGGTACACATCTGCAGGTAGGCTTGTCACAATCATTTGCAAAACTTCTCTAGTGTTTGGCAACCTGGATAATGCATCTGCTGCAACATTTTCAGCCCCCCTTTTATACAAAATTTCATAGTCATAACCATGAGTTTAGGGAGCCACTTCAACTGAGTTGGTGTAGTAAATCCTTGTTCCAAAAGGTACTTTAAGCTCAAGTGATCAGTCTTGATAATGAAGTGTCTGTCTAATAGATATCCCCTCCATTTTTCTAATGCTTGTATGACTGCCAAAAATTATTTCTCATAAGTAGATAAGGAGTGATGCTTAGAAGACAAGGCCTTACTCATGAAGGAAATTGGATGACCCTTTTGTAACAGAATAGCTCCTATTCCCACTCCTGAAGCATCAGTCTCAATCACAAAAGTTTCATTGAAATCAGGCATTTGCAACACTGGAGCATTCACCATTGCTTGTTGCAGTGTATCAAAATCCTGTTGAGCAGAGTCTTCCCATTTGAAAGCATTCTTCTTCAATAATGCAGTCAAGGGTTGACTAATGACAGCATAATCTCTAATAAATCTTCTATAATAGCCTGTTAACCCCAAAAATACTCTTAACTGCTTCAAAGTTTTTTGTGCATGCCACTGTTTCATTACTTCTACTTTAGAAGGATCAGTTGTCACCCCCTTATCAGTGATAATATGACCCAAATACTCCACATGTTTAACCCCAAAAATACACTTGCTTTGTTTGGCATATAACTGATGTTCTCTCATGGTTTGCAATACCGTCCTCAAGTTTATAGTATGAGCTTCTAAAGTTGGACTGTAAGCCAAAATATCATCAAAGAAAACAAGCACAAACTTCCTCAAGTGTACAAAAATCTGGGTTAATACCCTTTATGTCAGAGAGTTTCCAAGCAATGGCTTGCTTGTGTGACTTAAGAACGTTTATGAGAGCAATTTTCTCCTTATCATTTAAATCTTTTGCAATGATGATGGGTAATTTATCATTACCCTCCAGAAATGCGTATTCGAGATAAGGAGGTAAGTCCTTACGTTCGACCTTGGGAAATTCATCAGGTTTTTCAACATATTTGATTTCCTCTTTTTGAAGTTTCTGTGGTAGAACATGAAAAGGAGAGGGATCTTCGTTTAGCAATTTCTCAAGGAGAAAGATATACCCCTCTAGGTCAATCTCTTGGTGATCAATTCTAGCGGGAATTGAATCACTTTTGAGAAAGGCCTCTATTTCCTCATAGATGAAGTCACTTCTCTCAAACGGAGTGAGGGAAGGAGAAGAATTAGCGATTATAGGTTGAGAAGATGGAGTGTAAACCCTTAGTTAATTGTCTAATAGATTACATCATTGCTAAGTCGAGTCATATCTTGTACATATTATTTTGGGACGATTGGGACTCATGGTTAAAGTACTAGTGTAATGGAGTGATAAGGAAGAACATCATTTATTACCCCCATGTATGCGTTAATGTTTTAAAGTACTCCAAGTGTTTCGATTCTCTTGATTCGAGTCTTTATTTTTAATTATGTAAAAGTTCAAGTGTAAGGGGAGGAAACGAGCCTCCTAGAAGTATTATTTTGGATGGTAGGGCAAGAGTGTATAAGAAAATAAATAAAATAAAATCGAAAAAAAAAAAACAAGAAAAATAAAATAAACAAAAAAGTAGAAAAAATATACGGACTATCATCCCGTTTCTTTTATTTATATTTATGTTGGTCATAGTTAGCTTAATTTGAGTCGAATCTTGGCTTAGCAACGCCACATTGTACATGTAATTGACCAAGATAATTGACTTGCCACCAGTAAAATATCCCTTATCCAACAAATCGTGTTTCTCCATATCCCTACACCTAACATTATAACCCTTTGAAAGACCTCTTTGATAGTTTATCCTAGGTGATTACGCCAAAGTGGTGGAGCTTTTTGATCTTTTCCCAAGCCTATGGTAATCTATGTGCTATGACAGGTAGTGAGAGATATTTTTCCATTTCCACTTGTGATATATAAATTTTTAACACCCGAGAGATGAGAGTATCCAAACACTATATGTGAGGTGCTAGTATATATGAGAGTATCCTCTTAACTGTTTCAAAGTTTTTTGTGCAGGCCACTGTTTCATTACTTATACTTTAGAAGGATCAGTTGCCACCCCCTTATCAGTGATAATATGACCCAAATACTCCACATGTTTAACCCCAAAAATACACTTGCTTTGTTTGACATATAACTGATTTTCTCTCATGGTTTGCAATACTGTCCTCAAGTGTACAATATGAGCTTCTAAAGTTGGACTATAAGCCAAAATATCATCAAAGAAAACAAGCACAAACTTCCTCAAATAAGGTCTAAAAACAGAATTCATTAGAGCTTGAAATGTTGAAGGAACATTAGTGAGCCCAAAAGGCATGACTAGAAATTCATAATGTCCCTCATGTGTTTTAAAAGCTGTTTTGGATATATCATCCTCATACATTCTGATTTGATGGTAGCCAGACCTCAAATCCAGTTTGGAGAAGATCATAGACCCATGAAGTTCATCAATGAGTTCTTCAATGAGTGGAATTGGGAACTTGTCTTTGATAGTGTGTTTGTTTAACTGCCTGTAATCGATGCACACACGCCAACTACCATCCTTCTTTTTGACCATAACAATGGGTGACGCAAATTAAATGAACTTTGACTATGTCTTATCCAAAAGCTCCTTAACCATTAGTTCTATGGCATCCTTTTGTGTTGGAGGGTGTCTATATGGCCTAATATTGGCAGGTGGAGTGCCATATTTGAGAGGTATTTTGTGATCATGTGTCCTGTGTGGTGGCAATGTGATAGGAACAGCGAACACATCTGCATATTCTGACAACATAGGTTCCCAAACACTCCCCACATCACCATCATCTTTTGTCTACTCCTCTGAAACTTTCACCATATTCACCATAGTAGAAGGATAAACATATAAAGACATTGCATTACACAGAACTCTTGTATTATGTTTACCATTCATCCATCGGATAGTTGCTTTAGTAGTTCCTCTCAATGTCATTTGCTTGCGTCTATAACTGAAACTAATTCTCGATTTCTGAAAGTTACAACAGATATCTCCCAAAGTAGATAACCATTGTATCCCAAGCACCATCTTACATCCTCCCAAAGGCAATATCATCATAGAAGAAGAGAATGACTCACCTTGCAATGACCAAGTAAAATCATGACAAACAGTAGTACTCACCAAATTGCTTCCCCCTGCTACTGATACTTGTAAAGGACAAATTTGTCTAGTATTGCAAGCCAGTTTCTTTGTTGTATTTGTGTCTAAAAAGTTATGAGTGCTCCCTGAATCAATCAAAATGTGCAATTCTTACCTTCCCACATATCCAGATACCATCATGGTTTGATAGTTGTACACACCAGTGAGAGCATTCAAAGAAATTTGTGGAATCACTTCACTATCTTGGACAGATTCTTGTTGCCACACAATCTCCGCATCCAAACACTCGTCTACCTCTACTTTCTCTTGCTCATCTCCTTCCTGGTCCACAAGTACTCATAACAAAAACACTTGACTGCTACACTTATGGCCAGGGAAGTACTTTTGGTCACAATAGAAACATAACCACACTTGAAATACCATGGACTCCACACTTTCATTAAAAGTAAACAATTATGTTTGTTTACTATTTTTTTTTTTTTTTTTTTTTTTTTTTTTTTTTTTTTGCAAAAGGATAATCCTTTGATACGAAGATCAAAAAGATCCCATTGATGTTACACTTAATTTGCCAACAAACACACACCAACTTTAAGTTGGAACTAATTAGAAATTATGTAAGCACGCAAAACCACATTCAATCAAGATACCAATGCTCTAGTTTCAAGTTATATATACCGGTAGTCTTATCGCAAGGTCAAGTTTGATTTAAGTGGTGCATTTTCAGGTATAAGGTTGTTTTTGAAGCAATTTATTTGGTTTCATGTTTGTCTCATCAATTAATTATAATTTTAACGCAAAATTAGTAAGAGATCGATTATAAGTGCTTCCATAAAAGCAATCAATCTACTCGTTGTAGCTTGATAACACCATTGAGGTAGTAACTAAAGTAAGGTTACAAAATTGGATTTGGTTTTTTATTACCCGTTATATTAGTTTTATCAAAAAGTTTTGTGATGACATCATGTTACAATATACTTCATTTGCTAGTGTATTTTGCGTTATACCAATAAGAAACAAAACAATGTACCGCAAACAGAATAATGATACTCATAATGATGAGCTTGCTATTATATATCGACTTGTTTTTCGGCCATTGATATGAGAATAAGTCCGACTGTATCTTAAACAAATTTTATGGTGAGTTCTAAATACCCACAGCTCCATATCCATAAAAAAATAACATTTACCTGCCCTTATGGTAAATTGCTTTTTACAACATTATACTTTTTGATTATTCAATGAACTAGCTACCTTTTGTGGCATTATTTCAGGATACACAATTTTAACCGAATAATAACCACATTATAGGGTTTACACGAGATCTCATAGGCTCGCTCAGAAATGCTAGTCGACAGAACCTTAAACGACGGAACACTCTAAAATTCGGAGATGCTTGTAACTAATCTTGCGCAAGTCTGTTTGTTGAAAATATTATCAAGGTCTTCGTGAATACCTTTCCCATATTCAAAAAGGCCGCTTGTGATTTTAGAACTCTCGAGCATCCACAAACTCTTATTATGAGACAAACAATTGGAATAACCATTAGTCTACAGTACTAAACTTGTAGCTTCATTTAAACTACCCGAGATATACAAACTCCCAAGCAAACCAAGTAAACACACACAAAACTATATAGAAAAAAGCAAAATATCTACATAGATGATTTACCGGGAACCCTTTACCAAAAAAAAATATATATCTACATAGATTTTACTAGATATGCCAACAACGTTATAATTTTGACAATTCTTATAACATATCCATAATCAAAGGGGTCTTTTTAAAACTTATCACTCTTATTTAAGCAGCCGTATAGTACTACTACTTTGTTCGTAATCAAAACCCTAAAATATTTGTGCCCACATCGATCTGATTCCAATCATCCAAACTATTTTTCATTTAATCCATGATTCTCCAAACAAGGTAAATCAATCAACACATTTGTTTAGATTATTTGATTTTCTATAAGTTCATTTTTTTTAATAATATTTGCATCAGTTATGCTTTTTGTGTTATGTGTTAGTTCTTAAATTTTTATGTTACGTATGTGTCAGATCTTAAAACTTCTGAACACAAGTTCTTACCATGGAGTTTTAGATCTAACTTTTATCGTAGTTTTGCTTTTATAAAATTCATAAATTTTGTATGTTGTGGCTTCTGACGATAGTGAAATCATAGACCTTTTTACTCAAAAGAGGACAAGTATTAACATACTGTTTCGATTATGACAACATGATTTACCAGGCATTTCAAGCCTGGAATATGTACACCTCAAAGTACAAGTTGGATGAAGAACCATGCTAATGGAACTCTTCTCATGGCCCAAAAAGTTTCTAAAGAATATATGGTAATTCTTTTATGTCTAACTTGTTAGTATTTGTGAAGTAAACTATATTGTTACTGATGTAAGGATTCTTTCACATGCCTTATTAAAGCAGGACATTGGTAAACCATTTGGTTACCATTTCTCTCAAGGGCCCAACCAGGTGAATATTTTTTTATTGATTTTAAATATTAATTCCACTGTTTGATTCATATAGATTTAATTTTCGTTATATATAATGACATTCATTAGTTAACTTTATTAATTTTATTTTAATTGTGTATTTACTGATTCTAATTTAATCAAGTCTGACACTCTAAATTGTTGATTTATTTTTTTGAAGTAGAATATAAGTATTTTTTATTAATTTTTTGCTGTTGATATGCAGAAATTAGTATCGTTAACTTTTTGCTTATTCAAGTCAACGTACAGAGTGGTGGTCAAAATACTTTATTTTTATATTAAATGGTGTGATATATTGGAAAAATAATAAGAGTGAAAATGCCTGCATTCTTCGAGAGTCGATACGATTGAGCTAAAAGTGGAGATGGAAAGACGGCTAGGTACACAAAAGGCGGAGAAGTAATTTAATCTGCTTACGCTGTATTTAAGCCTCAAGGTTGGGAAATCGGAATTCGATCAGCATTGTGTGCATTTGATTGGTAGAGTGAATGTGAGGTATCATAATGACCTAATTAAGGCTATTGTGTGAAATGCTGCTGTTTGCAAGACGCCGCCGTTGGCAAAGCAGGTTAAGCGTGATGGTGTGAATGGTATTGACCCGAGAAAGGGTTTGCAGTCGCTTTGTAGAGATGTGATCTTAAACCCGTAATTATTCTTCCAACAAATGTTGGATCCCGCATTTGGTTTTGTGTCCACGAGGTTCTGAAAAAAGACCCACCTGAATGGGAAAAGAAGGAAATGGAAAATTACATTGCTAAAGATGTCTACAAAGGCAATGCCTCTGGACCAACTAAGGTGAAGTTTCACTATACTGTTTCTTTGCACTGCTGCTTTCTACATTTACTTTCATGTGTGCTATCCATATGTTTAAGTTCTCACATTCTAATACACGATAATGTTGTCATATGGCTACATGACTGTTTATTCAATGTCTGAATTCTTATATATATTTTTGTTCTTTTTTCTACCATATTTTATTGGATATTATATGATAAACTTTTTCTTGTTTGAAACAGAAAGCTGTGAAAAAAGTTATAAAAAGAGCAGAAAAAAATGCACAAAGAGCACCTGATGTACCCCAAAGTCTGTCACCACCACCTGCCACAGACAAGAAGAAAATCTGAACTGATACCAAGAAGGTCTTGTCTGACCTTGTGGGAAGGAAATTCAACTCTAAATATAAGGATCTAAGGGTATTTTTGAATCTGAATCAACACGTCCTCTGGATTTACAGACCATCGAATCTAGATTTCTTCGTGGCATATATGGTGATTCACACAAAAGAAGACCAGTATTAACTTACTGTTTCGATTATGACAATATTACTTACCAGGCCTTTCAAGCCGGAATATGTACATCTCAAAGTACAAGTTGGATGAAGAACCATGCTAGTGGAACTCTTCTCAATGGAACAGAAAGTTTCTAAAGAATCGATGGTAAGTCTTTTATGTTTAACTTGTTAGTATTTGTTAAGTAAACTGTAGTGCTACCGATATAAGGATTCTTTCCCCAAGAATGGCACCTTTTTAAATATTAATATCACATGCCTTATTAAAGCCGGACATTGGTAAACCATTTGGTTACTATTACTCTCACCAGCCTAGAGGTGGCAATTTGTGCCCAAAATCAAAAAAAATTGGCTAAATGGGTAAATTTTTACAAGATTTGGGTACATTTGGTCCCCCTCTTTTTTTGAAATGGGCATATATTGCCCATTTAGAAATTAAATGGGCAAAATGGGCACATGTTTTTCTATCGCATTAAATTGTTTTTAATGAAAAACTTATGGATATAATATATTTAGTTACTAAAATATAAATGAGGTGTTATGTTTGATGAATTTTTTTTTTTTTTTTTTTTAGTTCTTTTTTAAGACGATTCGTATAACATGCGCCCGTTTAGCCCATAGTCCGTTTAGCCCGTAGCCCCTTTAGCCCGTAGCCCGTGCCCGCCCGGTCCGCCCGTTTTGCCACCTCTACACCAGCCCAACCATTTTGTTACCAAATCCAGAGGTGAAGATTAAAAAAGGGTATCTTCTCGATTCTTAGGATATATTTGTTCTTTAGTACATAGTAGTATAAATTGTAAGAACTGTGATTTTTATTACACAATAAATTATTTTTTTACCTGATTTTCTTCAGTTTGTTTGAGTCTCTATTAGATGTGGTAAAGTACTAAATGGGCGGTTTGGGTAACAGATTAAACCGGTATTCAAATACGTACTAGGAAAATGTTTGTGTGATGGGAGCGTTTAATTATAATTATGGAATGAATTGTGTGAGTTTCGTGTTATGTTTGTAGGAGTGTTGGAGAGAATTCTCGGATTGTGATGGGTTTCTGGGTAGAAGAAATCCAGGATCGTCCAGAAGAAACCAAGGTGAAACTTTTTCCCTTATTTGAAAAGGTATTGACCGCTACTGATACTGGGAAGAGTAAGTGGCTGGTGCTACCGAAGAATTGTGCGGAGGTTAGTATACATACACATGTAACTACTTAGCATAACTGACAATAGTACATGTTTTAGTTTCATCGATGCAACATTATGTCTAGTAGTCTTTATATATTGATATTGTACAGCAATATTTTTTTTTTTTTTTTTTTTCTGGCGATGATCAAGAATCAAAACGAATAGTGTGTTAAGACACAGATGCTAAAAATGAATAAAATGGACAAAATGAATAGGCATAATAGTATTATATGCAATTAAATTCCTTTTTTATAGATCTTTGAATGATAACATTGGCAATGATCATAAATGCAGGTAAATTCATCAACTGTTCTAGTGATTCTCATGATTCGGGAAGAAACATCAGTGACACCGAACACATACATTCTAGCTAGGCCTTGCCCACGTGTATCGAGCCGTGGACGCCTATTAAAACCCACTCCTAAGCTACTTCCAATGCCAAACGCAAATTTTTCTCCATCTGGCGAAGGTACTTTCGGGTCTAAACGAAAGCAACCCAAAAGGCGTTGTTTAAATGCCATTATCGCCCGGGAAAGGTCAATGCCTCGAATACCTGTCGGCACGGATGATGGATCAAAAAATGCAACTTTACCATCAACAAGAAAACGAAAAGATGGTACATATATTGATAGCCAGACGAAACAAAAGGCAGTTAGACCTACATTGCCACGGTTCAACGAAGGCCAAATAACTTTGAACTGCTGACCAATTTCTGAAGCGACATGGCAACCAACATAACCATATCAGGTGTGGCTAACCCTAATGGGTTAAGTGTGTCTGAGCCAAGTGGGTCAGATTCTGTGGTGGAAGGCTAGTCGAACGAATGGTGTGGCTCGTCCAGCGGATGTGGTTAACCCTAATTGACCAGGTTTTGATGGCTAGGTTGGTGGTTCTGGGCCAAGGGAGTCAACATCTGTGGCGCGTCAGGCTAGTGGGGTGAATGTTGTGGGTCGTCAGACGGATATGGTTGTGCCATTTTCTTGAGCCTATGGCCTGTGACCAATTGGAACCCCGTGGACCTCACAATTGAAGAGGCTAAGAAATTCATGAGAAGCCAATGAGTTCCGCCTGGAAAGTTGCTTTTTAGTTATGAAAATGAATTATGAGTCAAATTTTTTAGAAATATTTGAAGATCAAGTGGATCAAACAAGTCAGAACTCATCCACAGTTTCTCAAAGGCTTCAAAAAAGCCAGAACTGCCCAAAGGAGTGCTTCCAAGGTTCCCTCTTCTCACTTGGTGCATTCAATTTTTTTTTGAAACGACAATTTTATTAAGAACCTTGCAAGAATTTGGAAACCGTTACTCGAGTCTAATGATCAGTTGCAGTTAAACTTTGATGGGAATGACATAATTCAACAGGAAGCAGAATTTCATACCTCAAAATACAAGTATATTTCTATGAAGAACAATCATCTCATGGCTGAGAAAGTCTCATAAGATATAGCTAAGCATATAATCTGAGTCTTCTTGTTAGTTTGTTAGTGTTCATATGTATACGTAGTTTTTATATACCTTTGTCATGTTTATTCGAAACCATTTTGTTACAAGTAAGGTGTTTTTGAGACTTCATGTGTTTACTATAGCTATTTGTATTAGCGACTTTCAAGTTCAAGTACTCAAAAAAGACATGTGAACACATGATTGATGCTTCCATCCTGATAACAAGTTTCCTTAGTTCTTACCGAGTGAAGAAAAACATAAGCCAAAGCCGTTTCATCCTGAATTCACATTTTATTTTGTTTAGTTCATTACAAACAATCATGGCTAAAGCTGTTTCATGTACAAGTTGTAGCAGCTTAAACAAAATTACAAATATTCACTTTTTTAATCAATATACTAATTTAAATTTTACATCAAACCCGTTGCAGTCTTTAAGAAACAATCTCCACTTGCTCTAAAATCCATATACCCATTTTTTAAACAAAAAACAAAAAAGCTGAAACCTGCGACCACAAGGGACACAAACTAAATTAGTAATTGCTCATTAGTACCACACATCTTGAGCGACCACACTACATCCATAACTTTTACCTTTAACTCCATACGAACTTTGATTACCAAATTCATATAACAACTAAATAAAATTCATATAACAACTATTTAACACACCTATCTGGAGAATACCAAGCATTAATAGAAATGCCTCCAAGCCAAACCAACAGCAACATATATGGAGTATAATAAATCAAATGAGGCTGCCTCCTTAAAAAAACCTTTCCAAGAAAAACCCTGCAGGAAAAACCTTGGTGAAGGAAAAAACAGAACTACTCTCAAGTGGAACTTCCATCTTAGACCATACATGAACTTTAGATCTTCCATTAATTTGGTGGACAATGAATCGTAGATGAAAACCATGTATGTAAATGCTATACGACCGGCCTTCAAACTCCATACAGTCTAAATGTCTTAGGCATCTTCCACAATGAGTTACATATCTAGTGTGTATCAGTGGCGAAGCTTGGATTTTGTAAGTGGGGGGTCGGGATCTAAATTTTTTTTTCCTAAGGCTATATTTCAGGTATACCGAAATTTTTGGGGGGTCGAAACCGAATATACCGAAATTTTTCTACACGAAAACTATATACCCCCTACATCACAAAAAAAAATTTCGGGGGGTCGGGCGCCCCCCCCCCCCCCCCCCCCCGGCCCCTATGAAGCTTCGCCCCTGGTGTGTATTCAATAGTTGTAGGTCAATCAATATCAAGAACTTTCCTAAACTGGGAGGTCTCTTGAGTTGAAAATAGGAGAAATACATTGTTATTTCTAGAGAGAGAAAGTAGAGAGATGGTGGAGAGAATGAATGTTTATTAGTCCCTGCATATAAGCTAACTATATATCTAATGCCAATCCCAACATCTGTTGTCACTTTTGAGGTTAACAATTGCAAATAATAAAGTCTTTGGAAGCGCATCAAGATATGAGGATGTCTTCGTAGCTCTTTCTTCTCTTGTACCCTAACTTTTTTTTTTCAACTTTATGACCAATCAATGTAATGATATCTGATTGGGTTTTACTCCCCCCTCAATTGGTATGCCGCTTCTTTTTGGTATTTTCGTTTTTTCTTAAAGTGTTTCAAAATAGAGTAAAAATAAAATGAATGTTTTGTAAAATAGGACATAAGTAAAATCTTGGTTATGGGTGAATGAAATGATGTATAGTACAACTTTTAACTAACTTCAGTTTACTTTTGTATCACATTTACTTGCTTTGGACACATTGACATAAAGCATAATATCCTGCTTCACATACAAAACCATTGATCGATTAAACTATTTGGAAGCATTTGGGTACATGAATATTTAACTCGACTTCAGGGACATAACCTCTGTTTTTGGATACATGAATAATTGTAGCTAGATATATATCATCTGTATTTTGTTTTTACTGGTTTCATTTACTATTTGCTATAAATAAACTTTAAAAAGGATCTGGAATTTATTATTTTGAATAAAAGCAAGAAATAATAAGAAAGCTTAAGTTTCTGTTTGCTTAGAACTCCTTCATATGCAATCTAAAGATAAGCTACCATCCACATCTTTAAGTATTCATCCCAATAATTAAAAACTTTAATGGTTTTGATCCCTTACCTTTCAAACACGTATGTCATATGTCCAACTCCATACATCTTAATAAATGCTTAAGTGGCCCAATAATTATATCATATTATCTTGTATGTAAGTTTTCAAGTCCTGTGATTAGGCTAGCTTACATTTTATCTGTGTTTCATAGGAAACTAACAAGCGCAAGGCTTTTCAAGAAGTGTGCGTGTTATGTACCAAAAGGATATGACTAATCCAGGATTCTAGAAGAATCGAAGATAGCCTATTTCAACATACAGGAACTCCAGAAGATATGAATAGAACTCGAATATGAATAAATGGATTGTTATTAGGATAGATGAATTGTTACAGAGATAAGAGAAGTATTGTACAATTGATATACGATGAATGTAAATGACAAGCTATGTATTTATAGAGTGAAATGTAAATGAAATGAAATTGGGGAAAGTTGTTATGTGGTTGTTGTAGACTTTTCTATCTTTGACTGTTTGACTTTCCATCTTTGACTTGTGCTCATATCAATGCCCACTCCTTAAAATGTTGCTTGACCACAAGCAACTTAAGCATTCAAATCAAAATCAGGGAATCTTGCAGCCATGTCATCATATAACTCCCAAGTAGCATCCTCTGGCCTTTCATTAATCTACTGAATAAGAACATAAACCGCTGCCACATTCCCTTTTTTAGCCATTCTTCTGTCTAAAACAAAACAGCATATGGTGCCATAGCTATGAGCCCATTTGAATCACATTATGGTAGCTTAGCAGGTTCACGTTGAAGATCACCTCTAAACTTCTTAAGTTGTGACAAATGGAAGACTGAGTGGATTTGAGAACCACTTGGCAGCTCCAATTTGTAAGCTACTTGTCCAATCTTTGCCAAAATTCTGAAAGGACCATAATACTTTGGTGCTAGCTTGTGATGCTTGTACTGTCTCAGTGTTGATTGCCTGTATGGTTGAAGTTTCAACAAGACCAAATCATCAATTTCAAACACCCTTTCAGTCCTGTGCTTATCTACCATTGACCTCATTCTGTCTTGTGCTCTTTGTAGATGAAACTTCAACAACTTGACTGCAGCTTCTCTTTAAATTAAGGACCTATCCACTGTATGATTAGCACTATCACCAGCAGTGTATGAGATGTGGGCGGGTGGAGCTTGACCATAAAGAACTTGGAAGGGAGTAGTATTGATGGCAGTATGAAAGGAAGTGTTATACCAATATTCTGCAAAAGGAATCCATTATGCCCACTCCTTAGGATTGTCTCCACACATACACCTCAAATAACACTCAACACATCTGTTCACCACCTCAGTCTGACCATCTGTTTGTGGATGGTAGGTTGAGCTCATGTGCAGGTTGACTTTCAAAAGCTTGAACAACTCAAACCAAAACCTACTCAAAAAGATGGTATCTGTGTCACTTACTATCACTTTAGGTAGGCCATGGAGCTTGTAAACATTGTCCAAAAAAGCTTGTGCCACTAAGATTGCTATATAAGGATGAGTAAATGGAATGAAATGACTGTACTTACTCAACCTACCAACTACCACCATGAGGATTGTTTTACCCTTTGACATAGGCAACCCATCCACAAAATCCATGGAATACTGGTCCAAACTTTATCAGGAATGGGTAAGGGTTGTAATAAACCTAGGTAAGGAACTAACTCAGGCTTAAACCTTTGACAAACACTGCAATTTCTCACCCAATCTTTGACTTGTTTTCTCATCTTACTCCAATAAATTTGTGCACTCATTCTCTTAAGTGTAGCTTGCATACCAGAGTGTCCTCCTTGTGAACCAGCGTGGAAGAAGTTGAATAATTATTGCCTTAACTGTGTGTCATCAGATACTACCAGCTTGCCTTTTCTCAATAATTTTTGTGCAGACCACTCATAATGCTTAACTGATTGAGGATCCTGCTGTAACTTGAGAATAATGGACTGCAATTTGTCATCAGTAGCCCACCCATTCACAATCTTTTGGTACACATCTGCAGGTAGGCTTGTCACAATCATTTGCAAAACTTCTCTAGTGTTTGGCAACCTGGATATTGCATCTGCTACAACATTTTCAGCCCCCCTTTTATACAAAATTTCATAGTCATAACCATGAGTTTAGGGAGCCACTTCAACTGAGTTGGTGTAGTAAATCCTTGTTCCAAAAGGTACTTTAAGCTCAAGTGATCAGTCTTGATAATGAAGTGTCTGTCCACTAGATATCCCCTCCATTTTTCTAATGCTTGTATGACTGCCAAAAATTATTTCTCATAAGTAGATAAGGAGTGATGCTTAGAAGACAAGGCCTTACTCATGAAGGAAATTGGATGACCATTTTGTAACAGAACAGCTCCTATTCCCACTCCTGAAGCATCAGTCTCAATCACATAAGTTTCATTGAAATCAGGCATTTGCAACACTGGAGCATTCACCATTGCTTGTTTCAGTGTATCAAAATCCTGTTGAGCAGAGTCTTCCCATTTGAAAGCATTCTTCTTCAATAATGCAGTCAAGGGTTGACTAATGACAGCATAATCTCTAATAAATCTTCTATAATAGCCTGTTAACCCCAAAAATCCTCTTAACTGCTTCAAAGTTTTTTGTGCAGGCCACTATTTCATTACTTCTACTTTAGAAGGATCAGTTGACACCCCCTTACCAATGATAATATGACCCAAATACTCCACATGTTTAACCCCAAAAATACACTTGCTTTGTTTGGCATATAACTGATGTTCTCTCATGGTTTGCAATACTGTCCTCAAGTGTATAGCATGAGCTTCTAAAGTTGGACTGTAAGCCAAAATATCATCAAAGAAAACAAGCACAAACTTCCTCAAGTGTACAAAAATCTGGGTTAATACCCTTTATGTCAGAGAGTTTCCAAGCAATGGCTTACTTATGTGACTTAAGAACCTTTATAAGAGCCGTTTTCTCCTTATCATTTAAATCTTTTGCAATTATGATGGGTAATTTATCATTACCCTCCAGAAATGCGTATTCGAGATGAGGAGGTAAGTCCTTACGTTCGACCTCGGGAAATTCATCAGGTTTTTCAACATATTTGATTTCCTCTTTTTGAAGTTTCTATGGTAGAACAGGAAGAGGAGAGGGATCTTCGTTTAGCAATTTCTCAAGGAGAAAGATATACCCCTCTAGGTCAATCTCTTGGTGATCAATTCTAGCGGGAATTGTATCACTTTTGAGAAAGGCCTTTATTTCCTCATAGATGAAGTCACTTCCCTCAAACGGAGTGAGGGAAGGAGAAGAATTAGCGATTATAGGTTGAGAAGATGGAGTGTAAACCCTTAGTTAATTGTCTAATAGATTACATCATTGCTAAGTCGAGTCATATCTTGTACATATTGTTTTTGGGACGATTGGGACTCATGGTTAAAGTACTAGTATAATGGAGTGATAGGGAAGAACATCATTTATTACCCCCACATATGCGTTAATGTTTTAAAGTACTCCAAGTGTTTCGATTCTCTTGATTCGAGTCTTTATTTTTAATTATGTAAAAGTTCAAGTGTAAGGGGAGGAAACGAGCCTCCTTGAAGTATTATTTTGGATGGTAGGGCAAGAGTGTATAAGAAAATAAATAAAATAAAATCGAAAAAAAACAAGAAAAATAAAATTAACAAAAAAGTAGAAAAAATATACGGACTATCATCCCGTTTCTTTTATTTATATTTATGTTGGTCATAGTTAGCTTAATTTGAGTCGAGTCTTGGCTTAGCAATGCCACATTGTACATGTAATTGACCAAGATAATTGACTTGCCACCAGTAAAATATCCCTTATCCAACAAATCGTGTTTTTCCATATCCCTACACCTAACATTATAACCCTTTGAAAGACCTCTTTGATAGTTTATCCTAGGTGATTACGCCAAAGTGGTGGAGGTTTTTGATCTTTTCCCAAGCCTATGGTAATCTATGTGCTATGACAGGTAGTGAGAGATATTTTTCCATTTCCACTTGTGATATATAAATTTTTAATATCCGAGAGATGAGAGTATCCAAACACTATATGTGAGATGCTAGTATATATGAGAGTATCCTCTTAACTGCTTCAAAGTTTTTTGTGCAGGCCACTGTTTCATTACTTCTACTTTAGAAGGATTAGTTGCCACCCCCTTATCAGTGATAATATGACCCAAATACTCCACATGTTTAACCCTAAAAATACACTTGCTTTGTTTTACATATAACTGATGTTCTCTCATGGTTTGCAATACTGTCCTCAAGTGTACAGTATGAGCTTCTAAAGTTGGACTATATGCCAAAATATCATCAAAGAAAACAAGCACAAACTTCCTCAAATAAGGTCTAAAAACAGAATTCATTAGAGCTTGAAATGTTGAAGGAACATTAGTGAGCCCAAAAGGCATGACTAGAAATTCATAATGTCCCTCATGTGTTTTAAAAGCTGTTTTGGATATGTCATCCTCATACATTCTGATTTGATGGTAGCCAGACCTCAAATCCAGTTTGGAGAAGATCATAGACCCATGAAGTTCATCAATGAGTTCTTCAATGAGTGGAATTGGGAACTTATGTTTGATAGTGTGTTTGTTTAACTGCCTGTAATCAATGCACATACGCTAACTACGATCCTTCTTTTTGACCATAACAATGGGTGAGGCAAATTAAATGAACTTTGACTATGTCTTATCCAAAAGCTCCTTAACCGTTAGTTCTATGGCATCCTTTTGTGTTGGAGGGTGTCTATATGGCCTAATATTGACAGGTGGAGTGCCATCTTTGAGAGGTATTTTGTGATCATGTGTCCTGTGTGGTGGCAATGTGATTGGAACAGCAAACACATCTGCATATTCTAACAACATAGGTTCCCAAACACTCCCCACATCACCATCATCTTTTGTCTACTCCTCTGAAACTTTCACCATATTCACCATAGTAGAAGGATAAACACATAAAGACATTGCATTACACAAACTCTTGTATTATGTTTACCATTCATCCATCGGATAATTGCTTTAGTAGTTCCTCTCAATGTCATTTGCTTGCCTCTATAACTGAAACTAATTCTCAAATTCTGAAAGTTACAACAGATATCTCCCAAAGTAGATAACCATTGTATCCCAAGCACTATCTTATATCCTCCCAAAGGCAATATCATCACAGAAGAAGTGAATGACTCACCTTGCAATGACCAAGTAAAATCAAGACAAACAGTAGTACTCACCCGGCCAACTTACGAATGATTGGACTCTTATGTGATAGATAAACATGTTCCAAATTACTCAAGCAATGAGTCTTCCTAGTAGCGCTTGATAAACATTTTGGTATGTTGTGGTGTCGACACACATGGCATCTGCAATCCACACTCATTCATGCTAAATAATTTTTCACATGAAGCAAACAAAATTTCTTATCGTACACAATTACGAGCATAGAAAAAAACGTTTTTTTTTTTTTTTTTTTTTTTTTTAATAAAGATATGTTATGAAAATTGGAAATGAACTTATTAAAACAATGTTAAAAAACTTTTATTTTGAGCCGTCAGTCCCACATTGGACAAAAGAAGAAATTTTGCATGGTTATATCGTCTAATGAGCATGACTCGTAATAAATTGGTAATAGCATTAGGTTGTTGCATACGATATCTCATTATGGTAGAGCAATATATCATTTGGTGATCTCGGAGCAATAAATTAATTTGAGTTCTCAATTTTCTTTTTAATTTTTTATTATTATTTATTTTAGTTTATTTTATTTTTATTTGTGACTTTACAAATGAAAATTTGAGTTCTCAATTTTATTTTATTTTTATTTTTTTTATTTATTCTTTTTAGTTGAGCAATGGGTTCAAAATTATGTAACCCTCGTGACAAGACTGACAATTGAAAACCCACCCATGCAAAAGGTACTCGGTTTATTTAACAAGAAACAATAACCAATTTGGAAAAACTTCAAATTGAAGTTGTGCAGTTAACGAAAAATCACGAATGGGCTCGTGCAACAAAGTAAACGCAAGAATTAAGCTTTAAATTATATTAGATAACTGTCACGAAATAGCTACATTGTAGTATGATTTTAGAAAACTAACACGTTATGAAACCACCGAAGTGACTAGCTTTTTTTCCGAAAAAAAAAAAAAAAAAAAAAAAAAAAAAAAAAAAAAAAAAAAAATCTTAGAAACCACAGTTTGGTCTAATGGACCTACTAGCAGCGTAATCAAAATTTCAACTAGTATTTTATATTCTCCATGCATGATTTACATAATACCGACATGACCCAGCCATTATTATGATCTTTATTTCAAATCTTTATAGAAACCAATAGTTAAAACTCTTTATTGACATCGTTTTGTAGTTGGCGGGCTTATTAGTCCTTATCTTTTTGAGAGTTACATATACGTGAAATCCGGTTCTATATGGAATTATATTTTGTATCGTTATGTTACGTACAATGGTGTTGCACACCCTTTTGTAAAAATTTGGAAATTATCTTTTACTTTGTGCGGTTGGTTCCTAACATATATGACTGTGGTTGGCGGGCTTTTTAAAATAATAGAATTGGGAATGATCTTGTTCATGTTAAAAAAACGCTTTTTAAAATGTTAAATGACTCAAATATGATGGGGGTATTCGCTTTCTTAAGCAACTTCTTTACTCGAATTACTAGTTATAATACTCGCGCACGCGCGGGTTCATTTTTTTTAAACATATATTTTTATTTATTAAAAATAATAATTTAATCTTTGTTTTGTTTGATTTATGATGTTTAATTATAGTTTTTTATTATTAAAGATAGTTATTTAAAAATTTTAATCTTATTGTTAATTGTATCTTATTTTTATTTTTTGTATTTATCTTCTACTTGTTTTATTGATAAATATAAAATATTATCTAATAAGAAAATATTATTATTATTATTATTATTATTATTATTATTATTATTATTATTATTATTATTATTATTATTATTATATCCGCACACACGTGGGTTTTTTTTATAATTTTTTGAAATAGTTATTTAAAAATTATAATCCTATTGTTTTTTTTAGTAAGGCAATAATTTATTAAAAAACCAAACTTGAAGATACAAAGCAGCAAGAGCAATGCAGCCAACAAAACAAAACTCCTCCTACCTTATACTAACAAACTACAAGCAGTAGAAACATAAGTATAAAGTAGGAGCAGCCAAGACCACAACAACTGAATGCTAAAAAACAACTGAACGCTAAAAACGAAATCTACAAATATTACCAACCGTGCATCCCTAGAACTTGCAAGCCCGAGCCGGGTCCGACACCCATTCTACCCATGATGAAATGGTACCTTTGACTCTGTTATCGATCCGAAAGAAAGACATGACTTGAACTTCATCACATATAGTTGACAGGTTTGTATGCTTATTCTCAAAAACTCTTTTGTTTCGAGCCCGCCATATATTGTATAACGTCGACCACACCACCGCTTTCCATACCGTTTTTTGTTTTTTGTTAAAGTGTACTAATCCTTTATACTTTATAACCTCGTCAACCGAACCAAAATTGACATTACTCATCTTCCACCAATCAAGAACTTTTTTCCACCCTTGTGAGACCCGACCACATCTCAACAAACAGTGATCTATCGTTTCTACCTCCTCGTCGCAATGAGGACAAAGCATCGAATCAATATCCAACCCAATGTGATCAAGCCAAAAACGAACTGGGATTCTACCTTGATTTAGACGCCAAATAAAAATAGAAACTTTTCTTGGAATGATTTTGCACCATCTTGTTTCTTGCCATGTATTAGACCTTTGTAGAATTTTTTCATCTATTGCTTCTCTTAATCTTTTTACAGTGAAGAACCCATTTTCCTCAAGATTCCAACTCCATGTATCGGGTTGCCCCACACTAGGAGCTAATGAATGAATTAAAGCAGTCATTTCCACAAGTTCCCCCGCTACCCTCCCCCTTATAACTCTTTCCCATTCCCACGACCACTCCCATCCACCTTCCCTCCATACTCCTCTCTCCGCCACTGATACCTCTTTCCTACTCTCTAATCTAAACAGTCTAGGGAACTTTTCCTTAAGTGTAAAATCCCCGACCCATCTATGCAACCAAAAGAGAATATTATCACCCCCACCTAACTTTCTTTCGAACGAGGAAGTAAATCGAACGCCAACACTTTCTATATCTCTACCAATTTTTATGATATCCTGCCACTTCCCACATACTCCAATTCCACCATCTTCCTCGAGGCCACCACTTTCACCATAAAGACTCTTGATAATTTTTACCCAAAGTCTATTTGCCTCAACCCGAAACCTCCACCACCACTTTCCTAATAAACCCCAGTTTGACGCTTTTAAACTCCCAATATTTAAACCACCTGAAACTTTTTTATTAAGAACACGATCCCATTTTACCCATGCTACTTTCCGGTTTTCATCACTACCACCCCAAAAAAACTTTTGTCTAATACTTTCTAACTTTTTAAGAACCGCCACCGGCACACGAAACATTGAGAAATAATAAAGAGGTAGGCTTCCAAGAACTGATTTGACTAAAGTTAGTCTTCCACCACAGGAAATTGACCTTGCTTTCCAATCAGACAATTTATGCTTGAACTTCTCGACAATTCCATTCCAGCTATCGATCTTTTTCATATTTAAACCGATAGGAATGCCAAGATACATGAACGGCATCCTCCCCGACAAGCATCCCATTCGATTTGCCATCCAATCCACCTCTTGATTGCTAGTACCAATACCGTACAACTTTGACTTATTATTGTTTATTTTCAAACCTGATGCTTGTTGTACACACTCCAAGATTCTCATCAGATTTTTTGCGTTTACACTATTCCATTCACCAAACACAAGTGTGTCATCCGCGTATTGAAGGTGAGAAAGCGTCATCCCTTCCCCGCCAACTTGCACCCCTTTGTAGATACCCTTTGACACCGCTTCTTTTAAAGTAACATTAAGACCTTCTGCAGCGATAAGATACAAAAATGGAGATAATGGATCCCCTTGACGAATCCCTCTTTCCATACTGAACTCATCCGTTGGAGACCCATTTACTAGAACTGATATCCTGGCTGATTTAAAACAAGCTTCAATCCAATTACACCATCGATCCCCGAAGCCCATTTGAATCATCGAGTTTCGAATAAAAGACCAATTTATACTATCATACGCCTTCTCGAAGTCAATTTTCAACAAGAACGCTTTTTTTTTTCTTCTTTTTCATAAATTCAACGACTTCATTACCAATCAAGACACCATCAAGAATAAACCTGCCCTTAATGAAAGCATTTTGTTCTTCACCAATCAGCTTCCCAATCACTTTTTTTACTCTTTCGGCTAAAATTTTTGCTACTATTTTATAGTAACACCCAATTAAACTTATGGGTCTGTAATCACTTAACCCGATTGGATCCTGACATTTTGGAATCAAAGTGACAAAAGAAGAATTGCAACCTTTTGATTATCATCTACTTGTGTTATGGATAAATATAAAATGTTACCTAATAAGAAAATAATCTTCTTTTTTTTTAAATATGTTATCTATATTTTTTGTATTTATCTTCTAATTGTGTTATGAATAAATATACAATGTTACCTAATAAGAAAATAATTTTTTTTTTAAATAAAATTATTTCCTAAAGTATGAATCCATTTTTTTGAAATAAAAAATTTCCAATATGAGTTTTGTTTTATTATATAAAAGGTTACGAGTTTTCAATCCCACATAGGTAAAGAAAAGAAAATTGCCTTGCTTATGTTGTTGCGGTGTATTCGACATTTTGATAGATCAAAACAATCAAAGCTGTGGGTTCTTCGCAATTACCAATTTGAATTCTTTTTGTTAAGTCTACAAAATTTTGCTAGTTTAGTTATATTTGGTGTATGAATTTTTAAATTCAAATGTTTGTCACATTTGATATTTGATTCTGCTAGAGTAAAGTATAAGAACATCCACTATGTTGTTCATAAATAGGTCAAAACTTTTTTGAAGAGGTTCATAAATATGCTAGAAATGATAGACAAAGTCCCAAGTACGTACGTTGTTACTTGTTAGGTCGACATATAGGGCTCAATTTGCACATAATACTATAGTCACCAATAGGGCCATATACAAGCCCCACAACAAGCCCACTAATGACTACTGCACAAACCAATGAAAATAAATCCTAGATTTTATATTTTTACCCAATGTAATCATGTTATAAGCAAACACGTCATATTTTCTTGAACAAAACATGAATTTTGCTGATCTGATTATTAAGATAGCCATGCACTCAATTACTAGAAGTCTCTGCTGCTATTATTATACCATTACCATATATGCATGGGAAAATGAATGTGTGATTGTTAAGTATCCAAACTTAGATAAAATCTTTTGATATTATGTAGTTCTAAAGAGAAGGTAATAAACCCACCTCTTATGATGTTCGTTTCTATTCTCGTCATACGCCATTGTCTTCCCTCTTTATTCTCATTTGCTCTATCACTATGTTTATTCTCCATTGAATTGATTTTTGAAAATGATTATCGCCTCTACATAACACTTCACATTATCAAATTTCACCATGTTCATTTGCTTTAAAATAGATTTGGAAGTCTAAAAGTCCAAGTTCACATTTGTTGTTTCGGTTTCGAGTTGACCACACTAACCAAGAGTTGGAATCAAACACAATAATATGGTATATGCAAATGATAAAAGTATTAATACAAGATTTGATGCTGACTAATAGATGAAACACATAACATGTGTTTGACGAAACGTACTGATAACGTCGATTCGATTCAACTCGCATAATCTATTCGATCGTAATGCTACATCCTCCTAACTCCTAAGTCCTAACTTCAGGAAGTTTTGGTTTTATAGGCAAAAGGTGTTTCAATAAAGAAAGATGGTATAGACCTATCTATCTATTACTCAACTCGCTAAACTTTTTACAATGACAAGATAGTTGCTAAATTATGTAAGATAACCAAAAGAAGATTGAAGAAATGATATGGATTTGTAACAACCACTCAAGTGGTTTAGTGGCAAAAAGACTTGCGAATGTCACATTAAAATGTGTGGTTCTCATTATCTATCACTACTATGTGCAAAGAACCTTTAGGTGGTCACACCAACCTTCTGAAAAAATAGGGGTACATTGAGTCTGGGTGATGGTGTTCAAACATCGCGGATTAGATAGTTAAAAAAAAAAAAAAAAAAAAAAAAAAAAAAAAAAAAAAAAAAAACTGATTACCATAAGAAAAATTACGGACAAAAAGGGTTATAAAAGCAATATTATAATTTGTATTTTATCCACTAACAAACTATATTTAAACAAACAAAAAGTGAAAATATATATCTAACCTCTTACAATGTCAAAAAGATGCTGGATCTATTACGAGTGGCGGAGCCAGAAAATATGATAAAGGGGGACGTCAATTGAATATATGTTGGAAAACACCAATTTTTAGCGTAATTTGAAACAAATCGGGTCGGGTCTACTATGATGCAATTAACGCTAGTTATAGGTTAAGGCTTCGATAAAATAAAAACCAGTGATTTCAAGTAGTTTTATGTATCAAATATAAAAATTTAAGCAAAAATTTAAAATACCAAGTATACTAAAACATGTATTAAAGTGGTCGCAGTTTTATGAATAATTTAACCACAAGAATGTGATTATCATATCAAAATCATAAATATAAAATATATGATCATAGTACTCAAATTGCTAAATTTTGTATGATAACAAAAAAACTGAGAATTGAAATGGATTTGTAACTCCGAAATCTCATACTAATACTTAATTTGCTCTAGCAAAATAAAACATCAACTGCAATAACATTTAAAATTCATATTTTTAACATAACTCATCTCCCATAATTTTGTATAATAACTGTAAAAAATATGAGAACTAAAATTAGTTGTTGCATATTAGGATGCTATCTTGATATAATGCAGCTCTATCAAGATGGATGCCCAAATGCAAGAACATAATGTTAATCTCAATTTAGTTGAACAACTCCATCAGAGCATATAAGCAAGGATGGTTTCTTTTCTTTAGCCATGTGGGACTAATAACTCAATGTCAAAAACAAAAGCTTAATTTGGGTAAAGAAATCGCTTAATAAAACAAAGATACCCATCAACTTTATGTTAGTCATGTAACATTTTAAAAAGCATTTTTTATAACATGAATAGTACTTAAAGATCTTTCTAACCAAGGTTTTCAAGATCGGGATCCTACCCAGGATCGTTTTCGTCTTTGCAAGATCGTGATCGTAAGATCGGATCGGGATCGTAAGATCCTACTATAATGTTATTCTCTTAATAGTTTTTGTAATATTATACACATTTACAAATTATTATATATTATAAAAACAAAATTATATGAATGTTGAATCAAAATATTGTCATAAATTATGATTATGAAATGTTTAATAAGATTAACATGTTGTTTTTTAAATTCTATAAAAAAATAATCTAGAAATGTGCAGTTTTTTAGTTTGTTATCCGAGAAAAGTAGGATCGGATCGGATTAGATCTTAAGATCCTATGGTCAAGATCGGGATCCTATAAGATCTTAAGCTTTCAAAGATCCTATGTAAGATCCGGATCGTTTTTGCTTTGCAGTGTCGTAAAATCGTAAGATCCTAAGATCAGGATCGGGATCCTGACAACCATAATTCTAACACTATTATAGTATAATGGCATACTCAGTAGATCGAGGACAGTCATACCACATCATCGACGCGGACTGAGCGGCTTCTCATGTTTTCTTAGAACATTGTAAAACCATCATGAGTTGCTTATTATTTCCATTAATGATGGAATTAATATCCATGAGTTATAACATCCATGAATTAGAAATCCCTGTTTTAACAACAAAATATCTGTTTCTCTTAAAATAACGGTTTCATTCATAATTACTAGGTTCCTCGTGAAACTGACAAAAGATGAAAGTGAAATCAATTTAGCAAGTGGTGAAGCTGATCCAGAATTTTCAGAGTGGAAATGGGAAAACCCTCAAGACGTCATCGAATAGGTTAACCTTCTTTTAATATATCTTCCATTTATTCAATTTTCTCATAAACTTGCTTGGAGATGCGGTATGTGACATATGGATCTAATAACAATAGGTGGTGGACAACAAAAGGCCAAATTACGAAGAGGTTATAAAAGCGTTCAAGCCTCACTTAGATGATGGTGGAAAAGCAGCAGCAAAATGCCGGTCAACGAAATGGTGAATGTACATGTTAAGTGAGGTTGGTGAATATTGTGGCAAGTAAATTGCAAAACTTAATGTAGAATTCAATACCACATTTTGGATTGAGGAAAATTAACCCATACATAATCATGAACAAGCTAGTTTAACACATATGATGCGTATCTACACTTACTCATACGTCTCTTACACTTATGCTACAAGAATATTAAACCACACTTACGTAATCATAAACAATTTTTTTTGTTGCTCAATTCGCAAGGCGATACCAATTTTTTTTCTGGAGACCAAAGGTGTCTCCACACTACAACATAGCAAAATGTTTATTGGTTTTGCTAGTTCATCGCCTCAGAAGAAATGTTTGAATCACAACCAAAAATGTACAACTTGTATATTATCTATTGAAGCACAGTCTAATCGTTTCTAAGGTGGGAAGGGAATTTGAAGTGTGAAAATTTGGATAAGAAATGTTGAAAACATATGTTCAAAACCGGGTTGATCCGGGACGCTTCAAACCCGGCGGGTTGACCCGGTTTAATTTGACCCGTTTTTCGACTCAACCCGTCAGGATGACCCGGTTTAAATTGACTCGTTTCAAAATATTATGTTTAGTCCCCAAGTCCTCAAAAAACTTTTATTATTTTTCGTTTATAACGCATAAACTTTTTTTTTTTATCATTAAAACTATCTGCCGCTATAAAATCCCATTGCATAGCAGCGGTACACGTCTATTTTTTAAAATGACGAAAATTTTAAAAACTCATATAAATTTAAATATAAATATGAATATGAATTTATGGTACTATAAATAATCTCAGTTTTTACAATTTTATCTACCAAAAAGAGATATCAGAGACCATAACATACTGATCTCAATTTATGCTTGTATGTACATCACACAATATATAGGAGAATTTCTTTTTTTCACCCGATGTGGGATTAAAAACTCATTTTCAACTTTCATAACATGACATACTTAAAGAGAAATAAAATAGACAGAAAAGAATATAAGTATAACTTTCACTCTTTATTTTAACCAAGCGGGATTAAAGGTCCGTATCTTGTTACGTCTTCTTTGAAGCATAATGTGGAACATCTTACATTTAAAAAGAATCCGAGTTCATGGAATAGGCTGTTTGGTCTTTTATTTCTTGATAATCCTATTGGACCTAGTTTTAGCATTGCTTCGACGCATGAAGAGATCCCACGTGATCAAGAAAATGAAGCCAAACATTTATAAATTTGAATACTTTTTTTAAAACACGGCATGTATATATAACCGGGGGAGAGTGCACGGGAAAGTATGTCCCATCTATCGGTTATTATGTAGCAAAGTGTAATAAGAATATACCCGTTTCAGAATGGGTGGATTAGCTATAGGAAATGGGTTAACCGACCCTATAACATAAGTGAAAACCCATGCAAAAACTTAAACTTGAAGTTGTTAGATTAACAAAAGACAGCGAATGGTATCATGCAACAAATGCAAGATCAAAGCTTATTAGCTACATTGTATCATTTTAGGAGACTGACACCTTATGAAAACACAAAAGTGACTAGCTTTTATAATTTTATCCAATAATGAGATCAAGAAAATCTGGAAAGCGAATGAGTCCATAGTTTATGAAGCATGTAGTTGAGTCGTGGGATCTGCGTTACACGAGGACTTAAATCAAAGTGCTAGGTATATGATCGAGTATCTACTAAAGAATAGTGATGTAAGGATTTTGTTGTATCGATTCAATGTGACGTAAGAGTTGGTGTTGTGGGGATTGAATCATGGGTTAAAAAGATGAAATGGGAGCTTTCCAAAATAAAAATAATAATAAAAAAAAGTAAGGTGGGGATGGTGTTAAAGATTTTATGGAGTCAAAAGTGTGGGTGGTAAACGGTCAATTTGTATCATTATCTATACTACTATATAATGCATTTGTGACTATTATATAATTAGAAATGCTTAAAATTCAGACTTTTACTTACTTATTAGCAGGATTTCAAAATTAATTGGTTATGAAACAAGTTGGTTAGGAAGTTTGTTAGGAAGCAGGTTAGTTGTTCAAACTAAAATTATTTGGCTTAACTATCTCTACTTATTAAGCATAAAGACAACTAAATGTGTAACCGAATAACCGAATAACGCAAAATATAGTCACAGGTACCCGCCGCATTGCGCAGGTACTGTGCTAGTTTTAATAAATAGCAGATGTGATTTTTTGGTTACTTGAGAAGGAGGACTATTGTACTAAGATGTAAGCCAAGGCTTTTGGTCCTGTGGCATGTGAGTTTCCCACCAACTTAAAAGTTGTGGCTTCAAGCCTCGATAGAGGCATTTGTGAGATATATTGTGAGATATGTGTGAAAAAAATTGTCGTTCTCAGATCTACGTGGCCTAACGGGGTATCCACATGACCCTTTCTGAACCTTTTCTTTCACAACTTCCAAATGGTTTATCTAGTAAATGTTCGAAACTGAGAACTTTTGTAAAGATATCAAAAAACCTTTGTAGTATTTAGTAGTTAAGTTATATATGTACAAGAAGTTGCATATGTCGTGATTCAATAACTATTACTGTAATAGTACACCCTTAAGGAAATGTGTGAGCAAATGCAATATTTATGTAGTGTCCGCACTTTCGTTGGGTCGACATATAAGAACCAAGATACTAAGATTGTAACCAACAGGGCCATATACTAGCCCCAATCCAAGCCCAATAATGACTAATCTAGAAACCAATAATAATAAATCCTAGATTTTACTCATGTAATCGTACTCATCATATTTTATCTAACATTGTGTCTTGTTAGGTATCTAAGGTGTAGAGCCTCTTTACATTATGTCTTTTTGAGTAAAGGGTTTTGATATATGTAGTCATATGTTTAAAAGTAAAAAAAAAAAAAAAAAATGCAAAATTAGTTGTACATTAGATCCATTGAGAGTAGTTATATGCAAAGGTGATTGGTTTATTATTTTTCTAGAATGGAAAATTTATTAAAACCTACACCACGTGTCTCACATATTTTATCACACATGTCTCCAACGAGACTTGAACTTGCAACCTCTAAGTAGATGAGCCACTCATATACCGTTGGACCAAAAAGCCTTTGGCGGTGAATGGTTTATTATTAAGTTACAAACATTCATTGCATTTACCAATGTCTTATACGTAGCCTTTAGTGTTACGTTTAGCATTTTCCAAAAATAAAATATACCAAACTCGGTTCTTTTGAAGCCTTTCTATAATCACAATATGATAACATATCCAATAGTTTCATACAATGTCAAAACTAAATATGTGAAATCCAACTCGCAGTATATTTTTAATGACAAAAAAATTAGAACTAAAATGATTTTATGTAACTAAATACTTTACTCGTATTAGTTTTGTAAAATGACGAGAAAAAGAAAAAAAGAGAGAACTCATATCAATCTATCACATGTGGCATGCCTAAATGATGCATTACTCTACCATAATGGCATGCAATATGTGATAGGGGTGAGCAAAACCGACCGAAACCGACAAGGCCCGACAAACCGACCGAACCGATAAGGCCCGAAACCGACAAGTCCCTTAGCGGGTCGGTATTCGGTTAGAGTAAAGTTTGTATGTCGGTATCGGGCCGGTATCGGGTTAAACCGACTGCAGCCCGACTTAAGCCCGACTAGGCCCGACAATACATTAGGTTATCAAGGTAAAATAGAGCCGCTTTCTTGTTTTTATCCATTTGGAAGTTCTGTCTAAATCAGAAACACAATATGGCATATTGTGGATCCCATGCGTTTACATAAGAATCAAACTCAACAAAAAGCATTTGGTTTTGGTCAGAGTCATAATTAGTTGTGTTGAACAGACCTAAAAATGCACCGGCATTTGGTTTTCGGTCCCATATCTGGACTGGATCAGCATATTTGGCATGGCCAACACGCATCTGCCAATCCACGCGGTTCAGCTGTATGACTCCAAAAGAAGGTTCGGCATCACCTATATAGTTTATATTTTCTGCCATTTCCGATGCTACTGCCATTTCTTGTCGGGCTGGATATGGTGTACCCGACAACCGACCCGACATAGCCCGACTAAAACCGAACCGACCCGACAGAAGTCGGTATCGGTATCGGGATAGGTTTTTTTGGTTTGTCGGTATCGGTACTTATCGGGTCGGGTCGGTTCGGGTCGGGATCCGGCCCGATGCTCACCCCTAATATGTGACAACTTAATATTAATACCAATTTATGAGAACCTTACAAATCATAGAATATAAACAAGCAAAATTTCTAAGTATTGGCCGATGTGGAACTCAAATCTTAAAACAAAAAAACCTGAAGGAGTCACTTAATAAAGCAAATATAGCAAGAATAGTTTTTAAAAGATCATTTCCAACCAACTACAGTTAACTTGCATTGTTGGTGAAAGTCTATTATCTTTCTTCTTTTCATTAAAGAACAAACTTAAAGAAGTGGAAACTTCTTTGAACTAGGTCTGTATCTTGGAAGAGCACCCTGGGCCACCTTGAAGCCAAATGAGAAGTGGAATTTGTGAGAGTGAGAGGTTTCTTAGGTTATTGGCTTCGTAAAATACGGTAGAACCTGTGGTCAAGTTGATAGGAAGATAGCTGGATATCATTGGGCGGGCGTGTTTTGGGAAGGTTGTTTTTGTTGTTAATGAGATGGCAGAGAAAAAGATAGTGAGTTTAATGAGTGTCGATGCTAATGATTCCATTAATGGTTAATTGGTTTTAAATTTTGGCAGTTTGGATTATATTTTTCAAAATGATTAAAAAAAAAAAAAAAAAAAAAAAAAAAAAAAAGGTTAAGATCAGTGCTGATAAACATACATTTGAAACTCGTTAACATCCCTTGTAGCACAACAGACCAAAAAGTTATCGATTGAAGTTAAGAATTTCACCACTTAAGTCTCGATGTAAAATCGGTTTGGACGGACTGAATATGACCATTTTATTTCGACAAAACTATTTATTACTGGTAGAAATGTTAGATATGCACAAAATAGTTACCGATAGGGCCATATACTATCCCGACAACAAGCCCACTATTGACAACATGTTATGTCCGACAAACTGAGCGATATGATGGAGCTGCTTTTGAGTGTCAATGATACGACCCGGTTAGGGGTTGTATCGGGATAAGGCACCACTTCAAGCGTGTGCTGGCTCCGTCAGAAAATAGAAGAGAAGAACTAGAGAATTATTGATTTTAAACTTTGATTGATTAATTCATTGATAACATATGACACCTTAAATACTAGTTTATGAGATAACTCACAAATATAAGACTTATCCTAACATGACTCAAGACATATCCGAAATAATGACTCCAACACTTATCCTAATAAAACATAATAATAGACATATCCTAAATAATGACTCCAACACTTATCCTAATAAAACATAATAATAGACTACGATAGTTATCCAACACGGGCGTATCACTCCCCACTCCTTCAAAATCACCTTGCCCTCAAGGTGTTATCTAAAATAAATCTTGATTCCAGGATCCCACGTTCTTCTTTGAATTTTAGCCTCCATTCCCAGGGCAACATCCATGTTTTCAAAAGTTACCAATAGTAGCAATGTCCTTGATATGCGGGTCTGTACCCACTTTAGAATAACAATCAAACTCTCACCAATATCAAAAACACCGTCTATCGCGCTTTTAACCTCATCAACACCAATATCTTCATCAACATCGGACCCTTTAATCTCAGGTGAAGCGAATTCACTTTGTAATGATGGAATGACATCTGATTTCTTTTCAATTATATTCTCTTTCTCCTTCTCTGCAATTGCCTCAAAACGAGCCTCGACTATATGGGCTAAGGAAAAGGCTTCTCCTAAAGTTGTAGGCCTTGCCCTCAATAGTTCTATTTGTAACGTAAGTTTAAGTCCGGAGATATAAAACGATGTAAGTAAAGATTCAGAGATCCCTGTTACTCTATTTGAAAGTACCACAAACTCACACTCATATTCGGCCACCGTACCCATTTGCAAAAGCTTAGAGAGTGCGTTTTCCGCGTCCTGATCGCTGCCGCCTGATTTCATGAATAATAATTCGAAGAACAAAAAACTTTTTTCAGATGAATAGTGCCGATGAACAGTACTCGTGAATAGTACCCGATGAACAGTAACTTTTTTTTTATTTTTTTATTTTTTTTTAATTGGAACCCTAATCAAAAACCCTCTCAACAAGAGCTCTCAATGAAAGCACCAATTGATACGACCCGGTTAGGGGTTGTATCGGGATAAGGCACCACTTCAAGCGTGTGCTGGCTCCGTCAGAAAATAGAAGAGAAGAACTAGAGAATTATTGATTTTAAACTTTCATTGATTAATTCATTGATAACATATGACACCTTAAATACTAGTTTATGAGATAACTCACAAATATAAGACTTATCCTAACATGACTCAAGACATATCCGAAATAATGACTCCAACACTTATCCTAATAAAACATAATAATAGACATATCCTAAATAATGACTCCAACACTTATCCTAATAAAACATAATAATAGACTACGATAGTTATCCAACACGGGCGTATCAGTCAAATCGCTGATGGCTTGTTTGTATGCAAGATAAAATGTGTTAGCTAGATGTGAGTTTATAATTGGCCATAGCAACTGCTGAACCAATTCACAATAGCCTAGCCCAAATAAAGAGATACAAAGTCAAATGGCATGGCCCAGAATAACAGAAATAATACAAACGATTACTATGTTTATTCACTGTTGAAATAGATCTGGAAAATTATAAGTCCGGGCTTTTAGGTTTCGAGTTGACCACCCTAATCAAAAGTTGGAATCAAAGACAATAATACGGTAATAAGCAAATGATAAAGTATTACTACAAGATCGAACTTCATGAACAATCACACAAATTATTCTTAATGCTACATCCTCCTAAATTCTTGACGTTTTGGTTTTATAGGCCTAAAAAGTGTTCTAATATTAAAATTAAAATTTGTAATTTTATCCATTAACAAATTATATTTAAATGGACAAAACCCGTTTCATACGATGTCAAAAGGATGTTGGATCTACTACCCCACTCCCTATTTTTACAGTGATAACATAAAATTTGAAGAGTTTTGTAATTATATGCTTTGAACATAGTACTCGATCAACTCGCTAAATTTTTTCTGAAATTTCATTCAAATACTTTGCTCTAGCAAAATAAAACAATAAATGGAATAACATTCATAATTCATATTTTAAACATAACTCATCTCGCTTAATTTCGTGTGATAACTAAAAAATTGAGAACTCAAATTGGTTATTGCATTTCAGACGCCAATCTTGTATAGTGCTCTATCAGAATGGATGCGGAAATGCAAGAACATATTGCTAATCTCAATTTAGTTGAACCAAGTACATGAGAGTATATAAGCAAGGATGGTTTCTTTTCTTTAGCCATGTGGGACTTATAACTCAAAACTCAAAACTCAAGACAAAAGCTTATTAGGGGTAAAAAGAAAAGTCGCTTAATAAAACAATGACACCCATCAAAGTTTATGGTAGTTAGTCCTAAAAGATCAATCCAACTCAATTATGGTATTATGGCATACTCAGTAGAGGACAGTCATACCATCGTAGGGGCGGACTGAGGGGCTTCTCATCTTTTCTAAGCACATTGCAGTTTGTAGAAACATCATGAGTTGCGTATTATTTTCATCAATGATAGAATTAATAACCCTGGGTTATAATAAACTTGAAAAAAGGTCTCTCAGCTCGTATAAGGAGAAAATATCCAATTCTCATAGAAGATCTGTTTTATTCATGATTACTAGGTTCCTCATGAAACTGACAAAAAGATGAAAGTGAAATCAGTTTAGCAAGTGGTGAAGTTGATCGAGAATTTTCAGAGTGGATATGGGCGTCATCGAACAGGTTAACCTTCTTTTAGTATATCTTTCATTTCTTCAATTTTATCATAAACTTGCTTGGAGATGCGGTATGTGACATATGGACCTAGATAATAACAATACACGGTGGACTACAAAAGAACGACATACGAAGAGGTTATAAAAGCATTCAAACCTCACTTAAATGATGGTGGAAAAGCAGTAGCAAATGCAAGTCAATGAAATGGTGAATGTCTCAAGTGAGGTTGATGAATATTGTGGCAAGTAAACTGTAAAACTTAAGTAGAATTCAATACCACATATTGGATTGAGGGAAATTAATCCACACATAATCATAAACAATTTTGACACATATGATGCGTCACTAAACTTACTCTCATGTTTCTTCCACTTATGCTACAAGAAAATTAAACCACGCTTACATAATCATAATAATTTTTTGCTCAATGTTGATAAGCATACATTCGCAAGGCAATACCATTTCTTGTGCATAAGAGGAAACTATATCTGCTGATGGAGACCAAAGGTGTCGACACTCGACACTACAACAAGCCAAAATGTTTATTGGTTCTGCCAATTAGTTCATCTCTTTGGAAGAAATGTTTGAATCACAACCAAAAGTATACAACTTTTATTATCTATTGAAGCACAGTCTAATCGTTTATAAGGTGGGAAGGGAATTTGAAGTGTGAAAATTTGGATAAGAAATCAGTGTTGTTACATGCTTCTAACCATTTTGTTTTATAAACTCAGAGGAACCTTGTAAGAAAAATATTTGTGTGGTCATATTTCACCCATTAACTACTTATATATACTCGAAAAAAAAGTGTAAATCTATCCAACCAATTTCATACAATGTCAAAAGATTAATTTTTTTTTTTTTTTTTTTACCGATTACGCAATTCGCAAAATTCTATATAGGGATAGAAAAAATGTTGAGAGCTCATGCAAATTCTAAATATTCTCAACTTGCTATATTTTCAAAAATGACATAAAAAAATGAAGAACTCATATAAATTTATTAATAACCTCTGGTCGATATATTTCAAACCAAACAGAGATATCAAATACCATAACATAATACTATTCTCAATTTATGTTCTTTATATACATCACACACAATATATAGAAGGAGAATTTCTTTTTTTCACCCGATGTGGGATTAAAAGCTCATTTCCAAGTTTCATAACATGACATTCATAAAGAAATAAAATAGATAGAAAAGAATATAAGTATAACTTTCACTCTTTATTTTAACCAAGCGGTTATAAATTTTGGTGTAACTGAAAATGAAAAGGTCACAATATATAAGTATATAACGGCTAATAAATCAACCATCAACTACCATATTTCATAAGCAACCATTCTCTTATTCTCAGCCATCAACTACCTTCCACCCCCACCAACTGCCATCTCCTACACCATCACAACCACCTCCCAAAAACAGGCTATCTTACAAGTCCCACTTCTCATTTGGCTTCAAGGCGGCCCAGGGTGTTCTTCCATGACCGGAAACTTCTTTGAACCAGGCCCGCATCTTGTTATGTCTTCTTTGAAGCATAATGTGGAACATCTTACACTTAAAAAGAATCTGAGTTCATGGAATAGGTTGTTTGGTCTTTTATTGCTTGATAATCCTATTGGAACTGGTTTTAAAACACGGCATGTAATCATGTATATATAACTGGGGAGAGTGCACGGGAAAATATGTCCCATCTATCGGTTATTATGTAGCAAGGCGTAATAAGAATATACCCGTTTCAGAATGGGTGAATCTTTGTGGATTAGTTATAGGAAATGGGTTAACCGACCCTATAACATAAGTGAAAACCCATGCAAAAACTTCAACTTGAAGTTGTTAGATATATTAACAAAAGATCGCGACTGGTATCATGCAACAAATGCAAGATCAAAGCTTATTAGCTACTTGTATCATTTTAGTGATGTAAGGATAGTTGTTAAAAATGTATTTTAACTTGTCACTCTTTCTTTTTGTCTACCATCAACTTATATCATGTTATATTTATTTAGGATATGTCTTTGTGTCGTATTAAAAAAATGTTATTGTTTATATATGTCTTTATGTTTGGCTTGTTTTACAAGCTAGGGCTATTCGGTTATATATACCGAATCATTATTATAAATGAAATCAATCAAAGTTTAAGATGAACAAATCTCTAGTTCTTCTCTCTATTTTCTTAAGGAGCTCGCACACGTTAAAAATGGTGTCTTATCACGATACAACCCCTAACCGGGTCGTATCAAACTTCCTGAACAATCACGTAAATTATTAGTTATGCTATCCTCCTAAATTCTTGTCGTTTTGGTTTTATAGGCCTAAAAACCGTTGTAATAACAAAATAAAATTTGTATTTTATCCATTAATTAATTATATTAAAACGGTCAAAAAGTGTTTTACAATGACAATAAAAGTTGTAAACTTATGCGAGTTTTTGTAATTAGATATTCTGAACATGTTACTCAACTCACTAAATTTTATAAGATTACAAAATAATAATAATAATAATAATAATAATAATAATAATAATAATAATAATAAACAACTAAAAATTGATATACTTTGCTGAGTTTGCTCTAGCGGAATCAAACAACAAATGCAGCATTATGATACCACAATCATATATTGAGCCTAACTCACAAACTCGCTAAATTTTGTAACCAACTGGGCTAGCTCAGTTGGCCACAAAATTCTTTAGAGGTTTGGCTAGGGGAGGTCTAAAGTTCGAGTCCTACCCGAGACGTTTTCCCCTTCAGGCCGAATAGGAGGAAGTAGAGGCGGAGTTCAGGGTCATCCAATTGGATGTCACTGCTACATGAACCGCTAACAACTAACAAGCCGTTAAAAAAGGTAATAATAAATAATAATTAAAAAAAAAATTGCTAAATTGTGAGATAATCAAAAAAAAAAATAATAATAAAAAAAAAAAAAAAAAAAAAAAAAAAAAAAAAATGAGAACTTAAATTGGTTGTCGCATATGGAATGTCATCTTGATACTTGTTCGATCAGAATTACAAACCAGTGGCAACAACATAGTAGTAATGTCCATCTCAACTTAGTGAAACCATATGCATAACAATATATAAGCAAGCAAAAGTTTCTATTCTTTAACTATGTGGGATAAAAAAAACTCAAAACACACGCTGAATATGAGTAAAGGAGTTGCTTAATAACGATATAAACACAACGCACTTTAGTCATGTTATGGTATACGAGAGTACCGCAGAGATGCACCATCATTATATAATAGGAATAAGGCACAATAAAGATCATTTTCGTATTCACATAAAGGGTGCGCTAAAAGATATAGATTAATAAGCTCGACAAGTACAAAAAGATGCCAATTATTATTAAGAAGTCACAAGAAAGCAAGAAGATCTGATATGCATTTCTTAAAAGTGTGAAGAAACATGTGTGAGCAAATACCATATTTTTCTAGCATCCGCACGTTCGTTAGGTTGATATATAAGGACCAATATGCACAAGATAGTGGCCAATAGGGACATATACTAGCCCAATAATGACTAAGGAAAAAAATTAAAAAAATATATATATAGAACTCAAATCAATTCATTACATATTGGTATGGATGATGATATCTTGCTCTACCGTTATGCCATGCCATCTGCGATAACTTGACAAGAATCCCAAAATGAATAACTCAAACACATCACAAAATATAAACAAGCAAAATTGCCATTTATTTGCCGATGTGGGACTCAAAGCATAATACAAAAAACCTGAACAAGCCGCTTAGTAAATATAGCACGAATAATCTCTAAAACATCATTTCCAACAAAATAAACATTTTTGGTGTTACAAACTAAAAGAAGTATCACAATGACTTAATTATGCAGTCATATTTTACTCCTTTTCAAGAACTCATTCATCAATCATAGCTAGCCAACTGCCATCTCCTCCTCCACCACAACCACCTTCCTAGAACACGCCCGACCCACGAAATCAGGCTATCTTCCCATCAACTCCACAACTGGCTCCGCCATCTTTTTCGTATTTTACGAAGCCAAGAACTTAAACAACGTTTCACTATCACAAGTCCCACTTCTCATTTGGCTTCAAGGTGGCCCAGGGTGTTCTTCCATGATTGGAAACTTCTTTGAACTAGGCCCTATCTTGTTACGTCCTCTTTGAAGTGTAACGTGGAACATCTTCCACTTAAAAAGAACCTGAGTTCGTGAAATAGGCTGTTTGGTCTTTTAATTCTTTATAATCCTACTGGAACTGGTTTTAGTATTGCTTCGACGTATGAAGAGATCCCACGTGATCAAGATAATGTAGCCAAACATTTATCTATTGCGATCAAGAAGTTTATTTCTTTGAATACGTTTTTCTAAACATGACCTGTTTATACAACCGGGGAGAGTTACACGCGAAAATATGTCCCGTCTATTGGTTACATAGCAAAGCGTAATAAGAATATATGCATTTCCGAAAGGGTGAATAGTTGTGAATTAGCTCTAGGAAATGGGTTAAGTGACCCTATAATACAAGTGAAAACCCATGCAAAAAGTGCTTATTATCTTGGACTAATTAACAAGAAACAAAGAACCCATTCGGAAAAACTTCAACTTGAAGTTGTTAGATTAACAAAAGAACACAAATGGTATCATGCAACAAATACAAGATCAAAGCTTTTAAACATGTTACAAAACTTGTCAGGATTAGCTACATTGTACAGTATGACTTTAGGAGACTCAAACCTTATGAAACCACCAAAGTGACTAGCTTTTTATCCAATAATGAGATCAAGAAAATCTTGAAAGCGAACGAGTCCATTGTTTATGAAGCATGTAATCAGGTCGTGGAGTCTGCATTCCACGAGGACTTAATGCAAAGTGTTAGGTATAAGATCGAGAGCATTTGCTAAAGATAGTGATGTAAAGATTTTGTTGTATACGGGTCAATCTGACTTATGAGTTGGCGCTGTTCGATTGAATCATGGGTTAAAAAGATGAAATGGGATGGTGTTAAAGATTATATGGAGTCAAAGAGGGAAGTCTGGGTGGTCAACGGTCAACTTGCAGGCTTGCTGATCATTGTGCGCCTGCTGATCTAGTCTGTTAATTCGCAAGCAATGACTGAGGATTGAGTTCTTGAAAGTGGACTGTTTGGTAATGAAAAGATGATTGAGACTTTGACCAGCAATGTAAGTCAACTTTAGTTGGTTTAGATTAGAAGTGTATCGAAACTTAAAAAGTTATCATTTTGATTTTACTGGTACATTTCAAATGTTTAAGAAAAGATTTATGTCTTGTGACTTCCATTTCTTGTGATGGTAGTTAAGAAAACATGTGCTTTGGTAGTTTGGTATACCTTAGTCGTCACTTGAAATTCGCTATATTTTTTTACAACGACAAAAAGTCAAAAACTCATGTGAATTTTTGTGATTACATATTTTGAACATATAACTCAACTCCCAAAATTTTGCAAGATAACAAAAACAATTGAAAATCGATATGGATTTGTAACATCTGAGATCTCATTCTAATACTTTGCTCTAGCTGAATCAAACATCAAACGCGACAACATTTGAATTTTAAAATTCATATTTTGAACCTAACCCACCTTGCTAATTTTTTTAATATATACAAAAAAGAAAAATGAATGGAAATGATGCTCAAAAAGATTGAGAACTCAAATTGATTATTGCATATTGCAATCAAGTATGATAGTTTGCTCTACCATAATGGATGCTAAAATGCAACAACACAATACTAATCTCAATTTACGTTAACCAAGTACATGAGAGTATATAACCAAGGAAAGTTTCTTTTCCTTAGCAATGTGGGATTAATAATTAAAAACTCAAAATAAAAGCTAAAGTTGAGTAAAGAAGTCATTTAATAAAACAAATACATACATCAAATTTTAGTCATGTAACATTTTAAAAATCATTTTTTATAACGTTTATAGTCTATAAAGATCATTCCACTCCTATTATGGTACACAAGTATAAGCCACTCATACCATCATCATATATTTGGAACAAGCCAAAATACAAGATTATTTTTATATTCACAAAAAGGTTGCGCAACACCATTGTTATATATTTAGACAAAGGGGGAGAAAAGATTATTTCATATAAAACCTGAATTCAAGTAAAATGTAACACTCGCAAGAAGATAAAAGACTTAATAAGCCCGACAAGTCATACAACTACAAAAAGATGCCAATAAAAAGTCATAAGAAAACAAGAAGATCTAATATGCAATTCCAATCAAGCCCATATGTATGATCAATAAGTAGTGTTAGCTGCCACTTGATAGGAATAGAAGAAACTCATACAGTCATACGCAACAAACGAAGAAAGGATCTTGTATATCTTTCCAACTCATTGTTTTACCTACTTGTTTCTATTAAGATTCGCGAAGAAAGACAAGGATAAGACCCTACTTCGCGATGGCTACTCGGCACTCCAGCCCAATCAAATAACAGTCGGGTCATTTATGAATTTATGTGAATCACGTGTAGAGAAAATAAAATTGTAGTTCAAAGTTTGATTATGCGACTCGTTGGTCAATTCGACCAAACTGTACGTGACTAGGTTCATGTCTTGTGTCCTAGTAAACATAATCATTTTTTTGTTATGTGTTCATCATATTAACTATTAAAGTTAATTCATAATGGGAATTGATTGGCACACTCAAAAAATTGATTGGGACACTCAATGTACAAACAGTTAAAGCAGTTTATATTTACAGTGCAACTGTTTAATGCACTGTTTGGAGTGTCCCAATCAAATATGGGAGTGTGCAAATCACCTCCCATTGATAATTGGTCTTATGGTCTTATTGAACATCCAAAACCACTTGTGTTATTAGTATTTACTTGGTAGTAATGATTATTATATGAAAATGGTTAACAATTTGGTATGCTGATATATTCAGAACCACTTTAAATATCAACTAAGTCAAAGATTTGCGCTTGTATTTAGTAGCTAGACATTCACACAATGCTGATATAGAAATACAGCAGACATAAAAAAAACACCAGTGCTGATAAACATACATTTGCAAGGCGTTACCAAACCTTGTGTGTGAGAGGAAAAGTTTGTCTGCCGAAAGAAATTTATACTAGAATGACCATGGATTGTGTAGACCAAAGGTGTCGATGCCACAACAGGCCAAAATTTTATCAATTCTGTCAAGAAGTTCATTGCTTCAGATTCGATGTTATCATGACAAAATATATACAGTACAGAGTATATGTTATCAATTGATGTACGGCCTAATCTTTTATAAGCTGGGTGAGGAATTTGAAGAGTAAATTGACAGTTTTATCTTTAGTTTGGATAAGAATGATTATAGTTGACTTTCGGTTTAATAACAATAGAAAGTTATACTAAACAACCATAAGTGAACTATGACCAATTGTTGATGCATAATCTGGCGCGGACTGGATTCAACGACTCTTCCTGGGCTGGTAGTCGTCTTCTCGAGCCTTGAGTAGACCTGTTCAACAAAGAGAACCCGTTAGGAGTGGACCCGAGGCCGTAGCCCCGGGATCCACCTCCAACGGTCAAGTTAGTATCGATGCGATATAGCATACAAAAGTTAGGTTTAGAGTAACCTATTGTGTTCTGTCAAGAAGGGAATCCCAGCCTTATATTTATAGGGCATGAATTAGAGTTTAGGCGTAGAGTGGGCCGTTGTCTGCCGGGCCTGACCCATTCCTGACCCAGTCCGAACCATACGTCCACACCAATACTAACAAGAAGTAGCAAACCACCATTGGTTTTCAATACCAAAACCCCACATTTGAAAGTGACGACGGATAAGAAGTATCATATGACAATTTACGTTATGTGTAACATTATTAGTTACTAAAAAGTACAAGTCTCTAATCTATACTACATATAAAGGAAAAATGGTCAATCTTGAAAAAATTGTCAATCTTGAAAAGTGAAAATTTTGAAAAAATTTTATTAAAGGAAATTATGAAATGTAATTAATACTCTTATTAAAACACCCCATTACTTAAAAGTACAATGATTTATTCACATTGTACAACCAATTAAAAACATATATACCAAATTAAATACAACCAATTAATACAAATCACAAACCGGGTTGACCCGGGATGCTTCAAACCCGACGGGTTTAACCGGTTTAATTTGACCCATTTTCGACCCAACCTAGCAAGTTGACCCGGTTTAAATCGAACAATTTTTCGACCAGAACGGTTCAACCGGTTGAACCATCCGGGTCGAACCGGGTTTCAAAACATTATGTTTAATTCCCAAATCTTCAAACTTTTATTATTTTTCATTTATAACCTATAAACTTTATGAATAAACTATTTGTCACTAAAAAATCTCGTTATTATGCACGGGTACTCGTCTATTCTACCCTTGAACCTTGAATGCCAAAAGGGCATTTAGGGTGAATAAAGGAAATATTGATCTTGAATGGAACATGCGTAAAATTTTGAATTGATCAATTATTAAGTAAATAAGACTTTTTCTTAAATCTTCTCATGTAAGCCTCATGTTACCAGTTGTAACCCACCCCAATTACGCATTAAGAAACGCACCAGGATTTTATTCATGCACAAAGTATCAAACCATCATTCAGAAAATCCTTCATCATCATCATCCAAAAATCGCCACTATTAAGCTTACCAAGGAAGTTTAAAGAAATGTGTTCACTTATTTCTTTGTTTCTACTTTCATGATTTTAATTGCATATTTTTTATTGCATGCACTTTATAAAATGTAAAAAAACCACATTGAATTCAAGCCCTTCAACAATTAGGTAACCCTTTTAGTTAATTTTTATATCACGATTGATTTGAATCATTTGCAATTTTAAGAAATTCCACAACGATTATTTTTTCTAATTGATCACATGTTAGGATAATGTGTAATCAAGGCACACCAGATATTCTTGATAATGTCTGAATGAGTTTGGCATGGTGTGTGTCATTCAGGTGGTCTGTTCATTTGCTATGAAAAGGTTATTGCATTATCGGGAACCGGAACCATTAAAACTATAACCCTGTAAATACTCAATCTTCTAATTTCATTCACTTTAACACTTTGAGCACTTTCTTCATTATGAAAAGGTTTTTGCACTTTTGAATCTACCATAAGCACATAAATATACATCATGGCTAGAATTCTAGGCAAAACCCGTCAAGAAATGTCAAGTGGGTTTAGTTACCTGCTCCATGAGATATCACATTTAGTCAAGATCTTCTGTGGTTAATAGTCTTTATCAGTGATCACAGTTGGTCCAGCTCTTCTGTGGGTAATAGTTTATTAAGAGGCCTAAGGTCTTATTTATGTTAAGGATACATCATTTCCACATTCATTATACACTCATTCATTAAACTGTCGGTCTATTTGTTGTGTTAAAATTCAAGCGTAAATTTGTGATTCTGTGGAACAACCATCAGCTTCATCTTCTCGATCAGCTAAAAGAGAACTTTCCACACATCTTTTTTATTGTTTTATGTTTTATGTATAAACGTTACATAAAATACTTAACCATAATATGACACCTATAACTATTTGCCGCTAGAAAATCCGTTGCTATGCATTGGTACTCGTCTAGTAATGGAAAAATGGTCAAAAGTGAAATGTTGAGTTTTCAACAATGGTCAAATGAGAGATAAAGTGAAATGTAATTAATACTCCTATTAAAACACCCCAATACTTAGAAGTACAATTATTTATTCATATTGTACAACCAAATTAAAGCATATCTACCAAATTAAATACAACCAATCAAACACAAATCGGATTGACCCGGGACGCTTCAAACCCGGCGGGTTGACCCAGTTTAATTTGACCCGTTTTCGACTCAACCTAGCAAGTTAACCCGGTTTAACTCGACCCATTTTTCGACCAGAACGGTTCAACCGGTTGAACCAACCGGGTCGAACCGGGTTTCAAAACATTATCCATTACTTAGAAAAGTACAATGATTTATTCACATTGTACAACCAATTAAAAACATATCTACCAAATTAAATACAACCAATTAAACACACAAACCGGGTTGACCCGAGATGCTTCAAACCCGGCTGGTTGACCCAGTTTAATTTGACCCGTTTTCGACTCAACCTAGCAAGTTAATCCGGTTTAACTCGACCCATTTTTCGACCGGAACGGTTCAACCGGTTGAACCAACCGGGTCGAACCGGGTTTCAAAACATTATCCATTACTTAGAAAAGTACAATGATTTATTCACATTGTACAACCAATTAAAAACATATCTACCAAATTAAATACAACCAATTAAAACACAAACCGGGACGCTTCAAACCCGGCGGGTTGACCCAGTTTAATTTGACCCGTTTTCGACCCAACCTAGCAAGTTGACCCGGTTTAAATCGACCCATTTTCCGACCGGAACGGTTCAACCGGTTGAACCACCCGTGTCGAACCGGGTTTCAAAACATTATCCATTACTTAAAAGTACAATGATTTATTCACATTGTACAACCAATTAAAACATATCTACCAAATTAAATACAACTAATTAAAACACAAACCGGATTTACCCGAGACGCTTTAAACCCGGCGGGTTGACACAGTTTAATTTGACCCGTTTTTTACCCAACCTAGCAAGTTGACCCGGTTTAAATCGACCCATTTTTCGACCGGAATGGTTCAACCGGTTGAACCACCCTGGTCGAATCGGGTTTCAAAACATTATGTTTAATTCCCAAATCTTCAAACTTTTATTACTTTTCGTTTATAACCTATAAACTTTTTTTTTATCAATAAACTATTTGTCGCTATAAAATCCCGTTGCTATGCACGGGTACTCATCTAGTCATAATAAGTGCTAATAAGTTCCTTCACACATGAAATCTACTGAAATTAAGGTCATACACTTCTTAATCTACACCAACTACACTTGACTCACAAACATATTTTCTTTCACAAAGAAACTATCTTCAACCATTGCTTGCAAAGTAACAGACTTTAAAATTTAAAAATGACAAAAATTAAGAATACATATACATTATCTCTTGAATTTCTCTTTGATAATTGATACTTTGATCTATCCACATAATGCTAATCTCATCTTGCATGAGTTAAACACATAACAAAATATACACAAGAAAATTTTCTTTTCTTATCCGATGTGGGATTAGCCTTATACAAAAGCTAAAAAGTCTCTTATTAAAGTCAATAGTTAGTCATTCAGTATTTAGAATGCTACCCAAATTACGGTACACTTCTATTACTGGTCAAAGTGATCTCTATCATCTTTTTTTTTTACCGAACATCTGAATCTCAATGCAAGAAACCAATCTTCAATCATAGCTTGCGAAATCACTCACTGATCAACAAGCACAAGATGACCAATACCAAACCACCCAGACTTCCCTCTTAGACTCCATATAATCTTTAACACCATCTCACTTCATCTTTTTAATCCATGATTCAATCCCGACAATGCCCAACTCTTAAGTCACATTGACCCGAATACAACCAAATCTTTACATCATTATTTTAACAAATAGCAGATGAGATTTTTCGGCTACTTAAGGAGGACGACTATTGTAATGAGATGTACGTGGCCTAAAGGGGTATCCACATGATCCTTTTGGAACCTTTTCTTTCGCCACTCCAAAATGGTTTATCTAGTGAATGTTTGAAACTCCGAACTTTTGTAAAGATATCAAAACACCTTGGTAATATTCAATAACTACTAATAATATGCACTTATCAATTACTTATACATTTGAATCAATGGTATGCATAAACCAAACCAAACAAATAAAGAATAATAAGAGGTAAAACAAATTTTAAATTTCTCTACATTTATAAGTATGAACCTTTTTTTCTTTGCATTTTTAAGTGCGTAAATTATGATAATTGTTAATGTATCTTCGCATTTATCCACGTAAAAGTGTAAACAATTCAATAAAATTCTACACAATTTTTAAAAGTGAAGAAAAATTTATGAGCAAATGCCATATCTTTTGTAGTGTCTGCACGTTCGTTAAGTCTACCTATAAGGACGAATATGCACAAGATAGTAACCAACAGGTCCATATATTAGCCCAAAACAAGCCGAATAATGACTAATCTACGAACCAATAATATTAAATCCTAGATTTTACTCATGTAATCATGTCGTAATTAAACTCATTATATTTTCTTTAACAAAATAAGTATTTGCTAAGTTGATTAAGACAGTCATGCACTTTATTACTAGAAATGTGGGATTGTTAGGTATGTAAGGTGTAGAACTTCTTTACATTGTGTCTTTTTGGTTTTGATATTTGTAGTTAAAGGTTTAGAAGTTCAAAAGATGCAAAAGTGGTTGTACATTAAAGGCATGCTTGGTGGGAGGGGGTTAAAGGGATGAGGAATAAGAAAGATAATGAAAAAAAGTTGTTTGGTAAACTATAATGCAATGATTCATTACCCAATAGTGAGTAACGAGCTATTACCCAATAAATTTGGGGGAATGATTTTCTTTCCCCTTCCTTTTTCCGACTATTATTATTGTCTCTCCCTTTCCCAGTTTGAACCAAACACAACCTAAATCAATTGGGAGTAGTTATATGAAGGGGTGAGTGGTATATTATTAAGATACAAACATTCAATGCATTTATTAATATTTTAACGTGGCCTTTAGGACTATGTTTAGCATTTTCCTTGAAGAAAATATAACAAACTCAGTTCTTCTAAAGTGTTTTTGTTGTCACCATATGATAACATATCCAATAGCTTCATACAACGTCAAAACTAAATATGTTGGACCCAACTCACTATATATTTATAATGACGAAAAAATTAGTACTAAAATAATTTTTTGTAACTAAATACATTAAAACCTACTCCTATAGGTTTTGTAAAATGACAAGAAAAAACAAAAAAAGAGATAACTCGAATCAGTTTATAACGGATAGCAAACCATATTGATACATTGCACTACCATAATGGCATGCTATCCGCAACAACCTAATACTAATACCAAATCATGTAATTCATACACATCACAAAATATACACAAGCAAAATTTCTTTTTATTGGCCGATGTGGGACAATAATAAGCTTAAACCAAATATTGCATGAATTAACACTAGCAAGCACACTTAAATATCATTAGCAACCACAGTTAATATTTTTGTTAAATATTTTGGACATATTACTCAACTGGTTAAATATCATTTCCATCATTGCTTGCCAATTAACAGAATGATTAGCAAGCACAAGATGACCACCACTAAACACCACCACATTCATCTAATTCCCATATTTTTGAACATATTTTTTGAAACACGACTTGTTTATATAAGTATATAAGTGGGGAGAGTTACGCAGGAAAATATGTCCCATCCATCGGTTATTATATAGTTAAAAGTGATAGGCATAGTCACATGGAACGGGGATCGTTCCGGTACACGATCGAGGATCGGGATCGCAGTTTGCTAGGTGCCTATAATTCGGTTCAATAGGGGGTAGGTTCATTCCGGTACGATGTACCTGGCAATTAATATACTCCTAAGGATTATAAAAGAAATCTTAACATACAAAATTCAAAAAATAGTTTGATACTTATAAAATTTTCGTAAGTCATAACCATTAGTCATTTACATACAAAAAAATGATTGAGAAGGTTTGAGATTCAGATCATTAATTTTCCCCGTTCTCGACCGAATCGTACCCAAATTGGGAACACGTGAACTGGATCACAATTCGTGGCCTTTCTAGCGAATGTGGAGTTTTGGTATGCAAACATCAGTGTTGGTTTTATTTTCCTATCAAGTGGTAGTTAAAGGCTATGTTTGGCAAAAGTAGCTATGAGCAGTAGTTGTGAGCAGTAGCCAAAAAAGCTCACAGCTTCATAAAAAAGTATTGAGAAAATGAGCTTTTTTAAAAAATAGCACAGCCCACAGCTCTCCTACCAGTTATATATAGGAAAAATTAAATATTTGAATTGCTCATTTCGCCAAACTGTATGTGAAAAAAAAAAAAAAAAAAAAAAAAAAAAAAAAAAAAAAAAAAAAAAAACTTGAGAACTCAAATTAATTTATTGCTCACGAGATCACCATATGATATTTTGCTCTACCATAATGAGATATAGGGATGGCAATGGGCGAGAAAAAACCCACAACCCGCGGGTACCCGCCATAAATGGGTGGGTAAACGCGTCAATTTTCACCCATGGGTGGGTCGTGGGTGAAAATTTGTACCCATCAGTGGGTGGCGGGTGGGTGACGGGTGAGGCATACCCATCGCGGGTAAACCCATAACACCCATTTAAAATACCCATGGGTATACCCGTCAAAATACCCGTGGGTGTACCAGTAAACCCGTGTTAAAATTAATTATAATAATTAAAATATTTATCATGTTGCAGGTATACATTTAATAGTTACCACAAAGTCTCAAGAAAACACATTAACCTAAAAGTTTGTTCGAGTTTCAAGACTAAAAGAGAATATGAAAGATCAAATAATCAAAGTTGTATTTGGCAAATTGATTGGTGTCTTATTATACAGTTTCATAGTTAGTTTTCATATAATCGTTATGTAATTTTGTTGCATAAACACTAACCCATGGGCAACAAATAACCACGGGTAAGGGCATGGGTAGAAAATTGTACCCATTGGCGGGTGACGGGTGGGTGACGGGCGAGAAAAAAACTACATGGGCGGGTGACGGGTTAGAGATACCCGTGCCCATTACCCACGGGTGCCATCCCTAATGAGATATCGTATGCAACAACATAATACTATTACCAATTTATTATGAGTTGTGCACATTAGACGATATAAACATGCAAAATTTCTTATTTTGTCCAATGTGGGACTGACGGCTTAAAATAAAGTTTTCTTAACATTTTTTAAATAAGTTCACTTCCAATTTTCATAACATGTCTTAAAAAAAAAAAAAAAAAAAAAAAAAAAAAAAAAAAAGTTTTGATCCATGCTCATAATTGTGTGTGATAAGAAATTTTGTTTGCTTCATGTGAAAAATTATTTAGTATGAATGAGTGTGGATTGCAGATGCCATGTGTGTCGACACCACAACATACCAAAATGTTTATCAAGTGCTACTAGGAAGACTCATTGCTTGAGTAATTTGGAACAAGTTTACCTATCACATTAGAGTCCAATCTTTCATAAGTTGGCCGGGAAATCTAAGTGTAGAACCCATTGACAATATTAGCTTTAATATGGATAAGAGGGCAAGGTGCAGTGGGCACCTATATATGTTATAGGTGCCGTCACGTCAGCATTACCGAATAACGCTCATATAACATAAACACCCTTCCTTCCTGGCTATAACTGTTATAGGCGCCAATGAATCCTTTTTTTATTTATTTATTTTTTCTTTTGAAACAAACACATTTAAATTAAAATTCAAATACGATAGGAATTACAATGAAATTAAAATACGACACGACAAATACATAAAACTAAAACAAGCTAAACTAGGAACGGTATTTTGCTCGGATCTCTTCTTTCATTTGGTTGACCAAAGCCGCATCTTCCTCCGTCATTCTCTTGGTGCTAGTAGCAAGAAACTTCAATCCCTCGAATTTTTTTGAGTCACGATGAAATCGTCTTTTTTTACATGATCTTGTCGCAAATCTTCTTGGGCCACTTCCTTGAAAGCTTTTCTACTTTTGAGTATGATTTTTGACTCTTGGAAGGCCTTTGCTTGCCGAGAGGACGTGGATGTGAATCATTTCAAAATAGATCGTTTGGTTTTTCAGCGTCATCAACCGTACGTACACACCTTCCGGAAATAAAAGCTTTGGCACCACACCCTTTCGAGTGATTTTTCAAGACGTCGCATGCTTCATCGCAGACAAATGCAAACCCCCAATTTTTTTTATAACCTGTTAACTACGTCGAATCGTTTCCTCTAAGACGTTCATATTAGGTGACAATCACGGAGAAATTTTTGCCATCACGTGTCATCGTTGGTATGTTGGAAGGATGCATGGCTGTTGCATTCACTATGAGCTTTTTGCCAAAGTGTTTTTGAATTTTGGTCTTAGCCAGTCTTGGGTACACGGACATTTGTATATAAGTTTTTGTTTCCAAGGGGTATGTATGATGTCAGTTTCCTTCTCTTTTTGGTTTCGTACTCTTGTTTTCCCTTTTCTTTTTTTGGCTGGAAAAAACTCGGTTTGTGATGTTGAGTTTGGTGGCGATTATGGTGGTTGTGTGTTGTTTTTGGTGGTTGCATCATTTGTGGTGGTTATAAAGTATTATCAAAAGCTCCAAAGTTGTGAACCAACTGGGCTTAGCTCAGTTGGTCACCTGAGGTCTTCTAAGGAACTTTGGGGGAGGTTGTTTTCATGAGGTCTCAAGTTCGAGAGTTTTCCTTCTAGGTAAGAATCTGTGTTGGGCTCTGCCCACTCCGATGCGTCGAGTCTCTGATTCATTAACTGATAGTATTGTACTAACTTTTCGTTAAAAAAAAAAAAAAAAAAAAAAAAAAAAAAAGAAAAAAAAGAAAAAAAAAAAAAAAAAAGCTCCAAATTTGTGAAATCTTAAATTTTGTATTACTCAATCCCAACTCATGTATTATATTAATACTTTTATACTTTGTATATACCATATTATTGTGTTTGATTCCAACTTTTGATTAGTGTGGTCTATTCAAAACCGAAACAACAAATGTAAACTTGGACTTTTAGACATCCAAATCTATTTTAAAGCAAATGAGCATGGTGAAATTTGATAATGATTACATTATGTAAAATCGCATACTTATAGTAATTAAGTGCATGTCTATCTTATTCAAATCAGCAAAATTCATGCTTTGCTAAAGAAAATATGACGAGTTTGGTTATAACATGATTACATTATGTAAAATCTAGGATTTATTTTCATTGGTTTGTACAATAGTCATTAGTGGCTTGTATATGGCCCTATTGGTAACTATTTTATGCATATTGGGCCTTATATTTTGTGTAAATAGTTTTGCATTGAGACTTAAGTGATGAAATTCTTGACTTCAATCGGTAAAACTTTGTTACAAGAGCTTTGAGAAATGGAATGATGTTCTTCAGATGATGATGAATGAATGACGTCTTGTTCTTCTGAGATGTCTTCGGAGATTTTGGTAGCCACAGGTTAGGTTTTGGTAGTCAATGTAAGTATTTGTTAAATAACGTTATACTATTTGAATAGTGTAGACTTGCATAGTTTATAAAAAATTTATAATTGCTGCTTTTTATTGATTATATATGGTTGTCCAAAATAAGAAGTAAGTTTCTAGTCAGGGCAATTTTATATATACCCAACTTAAACATCATAATTCCATATTTCCCCAACTCATGATTTAAAGCATTGTACTTACGCAATAAAAACTTGTGTTTTGGGTAAATATGGAATTTGGTCACGAGAAAATTTTGTTTTAAGTTTTGTGTCCCACATTGGGTCACGAGAAGAAATCTTGCTTACTTATATCCTCTCAGTTATGTGACTTATGTAAATTGAGATTAGTATATATTATGTTGTTGCTATTGATATCTTAGTTTGGTAGAGCATAATACCAAACAGAGGATTTCAAGAGCCATAAATTTATATGAGTTCTCAAATAGTTTTTGTCATTTTACCAAAACTAATCAAGTTGAGGAATAGGTTAAAAATATTTAAATTGTGGTACTTATGGTAGTTAAGAGAATATATAACTCATTATGAGATGAAAATTTTCTACTTGACTATTGGAATTTGGTATGGGTGCTTCTTTAAAATTACCTCATTATAAAATGCGCTAGGAACCATATGAGGATCATCCAACAAGCTTCTGTTTTAAATTATCACGAATACGTCCAAGGTTTATGGTATTGTAGTGCTGAGGAGGCTGAATTCTTCGTGAATCGAAGGGGTGTTCGTCAAGGTAAAAACACCATTATCTTATCTTGGCATTCCGATTGGGGAAAATATGTGGAGGATTTCAAGTTGGAATGGGGTTACTGATAAGTTTATGAAAAAGATTAAATAATTGGAAGCGTAATTAAAAAGTTAGACAGATTAAGACAAATGTTTTTTTGGGCGGAACACTTAATAACATGTATTTTGGCTTGTTCCAAATATATGACGATGGTATGACTGGCGTATACTCGTATACCATAATAGAAGTGGGATGATCTTTATAGACTACACATGTTATAAAAAATGCTTTTTAAAATGTTACACGATTAAAATTTGATGTGCGTATTTGTTTTATTAGGTGACTTCTTTACTTAAATTCAGCTTTTATTGTGAGTTTTGAGTTAGAAGTCCCACATTGCTAAAGAAAAGAAACTTTCCTTGGTTATATACTGTCATGTACTTGGTTCACCTAAATTAAGATTAGTATTTGTGTTGTTGCATTTGAACATCCATTCTGGTAGAGCAAACTATCAGATTTGATTGCAATATGCAACAATCAATTTGAGTTCTTAATCTTTTTGAGCATCATTTCCATTCATTTTTCTTTGTTGTATATATTAAAAAAATTAGCAAGGTGGGTTAGGTTCAAAATATGAATTTTAAAATTCAAATGTTGTTGCATTTGATGTTTGATTCAATTGGAACAAAGTATTAGAATGAGATCTCAAATGTTACAAATCCATATCGATTTTCAATTGTTTTTGTTATCTTACAAAATTTAGGGAGTTGAGTTATATGTTCAAAATATGTAATCACAAAAATTCACATGAGTTTTAGACTTTTTGTCATTGTAAAAAATATAGCGAATTGGATAATTCCGCAAGTGACTACTATACCAAAGCACATGTTTTCTCAACTACCATCACAAGAAATGGAAGTCACAAGAAATAAACCTTTTCTTTGTTTTGGACAACCATATCAATCAATACTATAGCCTACATAATTCCAATATATATCGTGTTTGTATTTTGATAACATATAACAATTTGTCAATTTCCTTGATTTATATTTACCATTAGTTACTTAAAACTACAACTTGCTACTCATCAATAATCCTACCAAGTTCCTTAACAATTGAAATTTACCAGTAAAATCAAAATGATAACTTTTTTATCTTAACACAATGCTACCAAGTTTCCATACACTTCTAATCTAAACCAACTAGAGTTGACTTACATTGCTGGTCAAAGCCTCAATCATCTTTTCATTACCAAACAGCCCGTTCTCAAGAACCCAATCCTCAATCATTGCTTTCGAATTAACAGACTAGATCAGCAGGCACACGATGATCAGCAAGCCTGCAAGCTTTGATCTTGCATTTGTTGCATGCTACCATTCGTGTTCTTTCGTTAATCTAACAACTTCAACATGAAGTTTTTCTAATTAGTCCAAGATAATAAGCACTTTTTGCATGAGTTTTCACTTGTGTTATAGGGTCCACAAAGATTCACATTATTACGCTTTCTAAATTAAAAGGGGTAAATTCTTATTACGCTTTGCTATATAATAACCAATAGACAGGACATATTTTCCCGTGTAACTCTCCACAGTTGTATAAACAGGCCGTGTTTGAAAAGACGTATTCAAAGAAATAAACTTCTTGATCGCAATAAATAAATGTTTGGCTACATTTTCTTGATCGCGTGGGATCTCTTCATACGTCGAAACAATGCTAAAACCAATTCCAATAGGATTATCAAGAAATAAAAGGCCAAACAGCCTATTCCACGAACATGGATTCTTTTTAAGTGTTAGATGTTTCACAGTACGCTTCACAGAAGACGTAACAAGATACGGGCCTACTTCGAAGAAGTTTCCAGTCATGGAAGAACACCCCGGAGCACCTTGAAGCCAAATGAGTTGTTTAAGTTCTTGGCTTGTGAAAGTGAAAGGTTGTTTAAGTTCTTGGCTTCTTAAAATACGTAAAAGATGGTGGAACAAGTGGTGGAGTTGATGGTAAGATAGACCGAGAAGAATATCACGAGTTTAATGAGGGTTAGTGCTAATGATTTCATTAGTGGTTGGTTATGAAATATGGCGCGCAGTTTGGTCTATGGTTTCATTAATGGTCGTTATATTGTGATCTTTTCATTTTCAGTTACACCAAATGATATTTTAGGGACTATTCACGTTATAAAAATGTATTTATTAGCCACTAATCCCACATTGGGTTACGAAAAGAAATTCTCCTTCTATATATTCTGCAATGTACAAGACTCACATAAATTGAGATTAGCATTATGTTATGGTGTTTCATATCTCACTCTGGTAGAGAAAAATATCAAGTTGGGTGATGAAAGCTATAAATTCATATGAGTTCTTAATTTTTTTTTCTGTCATTTATAAAATATAGCAAGTTGAGTAGAAGTTTCAAAATCTTTTAATTTTTAGAAATTGCATGAGTTCTCAACTTTTTTTTTTTTTTTTTTTTTTTTTTTTTTTTTTTTCATTTTATAGAATTTGGCGATTTGCGTGATAGGTAAAAAAACATTTAATCTTTTGACATTATATGAAACTGGTTGGATACGTCACTTTTTGTAACTGTATATATAAGTAGTTAATGCGTGAAATATGATCACACATGTTTTCTATTACAAGGTTCCTCTGAGTTTATAAAACAAAATGGTTAGGAGCATGCAACAATAAGTAGATAACACTGTATTTCTTATCCAAATTTTGACACTTCAAATTCCCTTCCCACCTTATAAACGATTAGACTGTGCATCAAACATTTAGTCTAAAAGTGATGACCTAATTGGCAGAACCAATAAACATTTTGGTCTATAGTGCGACACCAATAAACATTTTCTCTGATGCACAAGAAATGGTATTGCCTTGCGAATGTATGTTTATCAACATTGAATAAAATTATGTTGGTTGTGTATCTATAAGATTGCATATGTTTCTTAATTTTCTATGTTAAGGGTTCTATAAATACAAGTATATCTACTTGTCAACGGTTTTAATACATTACTCAGTGCCACCATGTAGATACTAAAAACAGAAGACGATTTTGATGTTCAATAGGAACACAAGATCTATTGTCGATAACCTGAACAAACTGCAATTTAAAGACTAAAAATATAAAGACTTGTGACTCCTTAATAAGGAGTCACAAGAACGCTACAAAGAAAGACTTTTCTTAGTAAGGCCAAAGGTTACACAAAGAATGATAAACAATTGAAGATCGAGTAGACATGTTACTCAGTTACTGCATCATAATCATCTACAAAACTGATGCATGAAATAACTGCTAAATAATTAAAACAACGAACTATGATTAAGGCAACCCTTCATTATAAATAAATAGACACCCAACTGAGAAGGTTTTAATCGCCACATACATGTACAAGGAACAATGCAATAATATTTTAGGACTATTCATGTTATAAAAGAGTTTTTTGAAAAATTAAATAACTTAAATGTGTTGCTCTGAATTTTCAATCCCACATAGGAAAAGAAAAGAAGATTTGCATGCTTATATACAGTAATGTACATCGTTCAACTAAATTGAGATTAACATTATGTTGTTGCCTTTGGACATCCATTCTGGTAAGCAAAATTTCGATTATCAGCGTGGATTCTTAACGCATCAACGAATTAGAGTTCTCAATTTTTTTATTTTTTATTTTTTATTTTTTGTGTTATTTTACAGAACTCAACATTTTGGGTTAGGTTCGAAATATGAATTGTAAAATTCAAGTGTTGTGATGTTTGACTTTGGATGTTCAATAAGACCATAGACCCATAAGGCCAAAAATATAAAAGAAGATAACAAGTCAAAAGAACGTTATAAAGGAAGACGAATCATAATAAGGCCAAAAATAAGTCCAGCATTTAATTCACATGGTACGTGACTTTAATATAATGAACGCACAACAAAATATGAAGACATGAACCAAGTCACGTACAGTTTTGGTCGAATTGACCAACTATCCGAATAACTAAACTTCGAACTAGAGTTTTATCTTATGTACGCGTGATTCACATAGATTCGTAAATGACCGGTCTATTATTTGATTGGGGCCGAGGGCCAATTCGAGGTCGCAAAGCAGGGTCTTGCGTTTATCTTTTTCTCGAATCATAATAGAACAAGTAGTTAAAACAATGAGTTGGAAACATACACTAGTGCTTTCTTCGTTTGTTGAGTATGCGTTTCTAATTTGCGTATCAAGTGGCAGCTAACAATTATTAATCATATGGCGTTGATTAGAATCGCATATAGGGTCTTCTTGTTTTCTTATGACTTTTTATTGGCATATTTTTTAGTAGTTGTCGAACTTATTAGTCTTTATATTTATAAGAGTGTTAGATAAAATTGGAAATCGCGTTTTATATGGAATTATATTTCGTATAGTTATGTTACAATATATTGTGGTGCACACCCTATGTGAATTTGGAAATTATTTTGCATTTTGGTATACGCGTATACCATAATAGAATTGGGAATGATCTTATTCATGTCATAAAAATGCTTTTTAAAATGCTATGATGGGTGTATGTGCTTTATTAAGCAACTTCTTTACTCACATTCGGCTTTTGTTTTGAGTTTTCAATCCCACATAGGTCAAGAAAAGAATCTTGGCTTGCTTATATACTGAAATGTATATGGTTCACAATATTTAGATTAGCGTTATGTTGTTGCGTTTAAAAATTTGAATTTGAATTAGTATATGGTTCACCCAAATTATCAAACCTGTGGTGTTCCTTGCAATTAAAATTTGAATTCTCAATTTTTTTTCTTAAGTTTAGTTAGATTTAGTGTACGAATTTTTAACATCGAATGTTTGTCACATTTGATGTTTGATTCTGCTAGAGCAAAGTAGAAGAATATATGCAAATCAGTTTAGGTTTGCCTATATAACAACTAACAAAGATTACCGATGTCTTGATGTCATTATGTAATGTCTCACTTTCAAACATGATTAGATAAATCATTTTGGGGTGGCCGGAAAAGGGATCAGAAACAGATACAAAAACAGATACAGAGGCATTCTAGTAAGGCAACGTAATCTATAATCTGGGTCAAAGACTCACTCTTGACGAACAATTTATATATGAAAAATCTCATCGGTTAACCAGTTTAACAAAAATTACCCAAATAAAGTTAAGTGTAGCTTCTACATTTTATTCTAACCAACTCTTTATTGATATTTTTTTTTTTTAATTTTGATGTTAAGTGAATTATGATAAGTTTATAAGATCATTACATAGCGGCTAATAAATCAAACCACAATCCAAAATCCAAACTGCCATAAAACTTATGTTATTCATCTCAGCCATCAACCACCTTCCACCACCACCAACTTAAAACAAAAAGGTGAAGAAATATAATTTCTTCTTTTGTTGAGTATGCGTCTCTCTTAACTATCAAGTCGCAACTAATACTTATTGATCATACTTGATTTGATTAGAATTGCATATCGGGTAATCTTCTTGTTTTCTTATGACCTTTTATTGCCATCTTTTCGTAGTTGTCGACTTGTCGACCTTATTAGTTTTTTAACTTTTTGTGAGTGTCACATTTTACTTGAATTCCGGTTTTATATGAAATTATCTTTTGTCCCTTTGTTAAGATATGTAACAATGGTGTTGCGCACCCTTCCTTTGAATATAAATATATGATGATGGCATTACTGGCTTATACTCGTGTGCCCTAATAAAAGTGGAATGATCTTTATAGACTAATGTTATAAAAAAGACTTTTTAAAATGTTACATGATTAATTTGATGCGGTTATTTACTTGTTTTATTAAGTGGCTTCTTTACTAAAATTTAGCTTTTATTTTGAGTTAGCAATCCCACATTGATAAAGAAAAGAAACTTTCCTTGGTTATATACCCTCATGTATTTGGTTTAGATAAATTGAGATTAGCATGGTATTGTTGCATTTACGCATCCCTTCTGGTAGGCCAAATTATCAAAGGGGTTGGGTAATTGACACAATCAATTTGAGTTCTCAATTTTTAATTATTTATTTATTTATTTTAATTATTTTTTGTTTTTTTGGTATATTCTAATAAAATTAGCAAGACGAGTTAGGTTCAGAATATGAATTTTCAAATCCAAATGTTGTTGCGTTTGATGTTTGATTCTAGAGATGAGCACGGGTCAGAAACAAGTTGGAACCGAAACCGAATCCATTATTTATTTATTTTAATTATTTTTTGTTTTTTTGGTATATTCTAATAAAATTAGCAAGACGAGTTAGGTTAAGAATATGAATTTTCAAATCCAAATGTTGTTGCGTTTGATGTTTGATTCTAGAGATGAGCACGGGTCAGAAACAAGTTGGAACCGAAACCGAACCGATGGATTCGGGAACCAAATTTTGTGAAAAGTAGGAACCGATGGAACAAGTATACCCAGCTATGAACCGCTTTTCTAAAACTAAAACTAGAAACCTTATGCACAAATGAATTAGGCCGATATATATATATATATATATATATATATATATATATATATATATATATATATATATATATATATATATATATATATATATATATATATAATTTTCTAGTGTTTGCAACCATTTACATTTAAACCAATAACGTTTAACAACTAAAACATAAAATCAAATGAACAATCATTTTATAGTTTGATTGTTCAAATGTTCAACAAACACTTACACATAACAATCAAACTAGATGAAATAAATTCAAACTTTGTCCATTGTCAAAACCGTTTATAGTTTCACTGTTTGTTTCCCTTTATCTATTCCAATTAGTTTATCTAATTCTTCATCCATATTTTACACAATCACATCATCAAGAGCAAAAGAACAAGAGAACAAAAAAAAAAAAAAAAAAAAAAAAAAAAAAAAAAAAAAAAAAAAACTGAGTTGCGGTTTTGTTAGATCTAACAAATAAGTGTACTTGACTTAATCATGGTTTTAGAAATAAATGTATTTCATGAAATACATTTGAGAATGGGAAGCAAAAAATAAAATAAAATAAAATAAAATAAAAATAATAATAAATAATAATAATAATTACATGTTTTTAGAATTATTGGGTTTTCGGTTCCGGTATCGAGAACCGGTGGACCTGAACCCATCCGACCCAAGAACCGAAAAACCTAAAATCAAGAACCAAAACTGGGTTCTGGATCCGGTTCGGTTCTTCTCTGTTCCGGTCCAGTTCTTTGGTTCTTTTGCTCATCCATATTTGATTCAACTGGAGCAAACGTATTAGAATGAGATCTCAGATGTTACAAATTGATTCTTGATTGTTTTTGTTATATTACAAAATTTAAGAAGTTGAGTAATATGTTAAAAATATGTAATTACAAAGATTCACATGAGATTTCGACTTTTTGTCATTGTAAAAAAAGTAGCGAGTTGGATAATAGGTCCAACATCTTTTTGACATGGGAATTGAGTGGCACACTCAAAAAATTGATTGTAACACTCAGTGTATAAAAAGTTAAAGTACGTAGTTTATATTTACAGTACAATTGTTTAATGCACTGTTTAGAGTGTCTCAATCAAATATGGGAGTGCAAATCACCTCCCTTTTGACATTGTATGTTACTGTTTAATATCTTATCACTTTTTGTCCTTTGACTATAATTAGTTTTTTGTTATTATAACGCTTTTTAGACCTAAAAAACCAAAACTTAAAGAAGCTAGGAAAATGTAGCGATACTAACAATTTATGTGGTTGTCCATGAAGTACCAAGAGTTGAATCGATGTTATTACTACATTACGTTAAACATATGTTATGCATGTTATCTATTACACAGTTGCCAATCTTGTATGAATATTTTCATTTTTATATTACCACATTAGTGTGGTCAATTTGAAACCAAAACAACAATGCCAACCTGGACTTGTAGATTTCCAAATCTATTTCAAGGTGAATGAACATAGTGGAATTTGATGATGCAAATTTGGAGTGTTAGTGTAGAGGCGATAATCGAATTCAAAATCAATTTAATTAAGAATCAGCAATGAAATAAGGAGTGAAGACAATGGAGTCTCATGAAAAAAGAAACCAGGCTTTGTTGAAGAAAATATGACGAGTTTAATTACAACCTTAAGGATGTGTTTTTATTGGTTTGTAATTTAGTCATTAGTGGGCTTATTGTGGGGCTAGTAGATGTCCCTATTGGTAACTATCGTGTGCATATTGGGCCTTACATGTGGACCGATCGAGCGAACGTACATGGACTTCGTCCATCATTTCTAGAATTCTAGTGGTAATAAATATTTTTGTCGAGATAAAATGGTTAGATTCAAGCCATCCAAGAACGATATTAAACATTAACAAATTTGAATTGTATTCACGTGAGACACTTTTGACATGTGGTATGATAAGGTGTTCGAATTTTTGCAAGACACATATATATTTGTTTAAAAAAAAAGGTAAATCCTGCAATAATAAATAGGTTTTCTAAGAATGTCACTCTTGTTTTCTTGTGACTTCTTATTAATTGCTTCCCTTATCTTTTTGAGAGTGTTACATTTCCCTTAATTTGGGTTTATAAAATAATCTTCATATAGTTATGTAACAATGGTGTTGCGCACCCTTGATGTGAATAAGAAAATGATCTATTTTGCCATATTCTTAATACATAATGATGGTGCATCACTGTGGTATTCTCGCAGTGGCGAAGCTTGGAATTTTTAAGTGGGGGGTCGGGATCTAAATTTTTTTTTTCTTAAGGCTATACTTCAGGTATACCGAAATTTTCGGGGGGTCGAAACCGAATATACCGAAATTTTTCTACACGAAAACTATATACCCCCTACATCGCAAAAAAAATTTCGGGGGGTCGGGCGCCCCCCCCCCCCCCCCCCCCCCCCCCCCCCCCCCCCCCGGCCCCTTAAAAGCTGCGCCACTGTATTCTCGTATACCATAATATGACTAAAATTCAGTTTTTGTTTTGAGTTTCCCATCCCACATAGGTCAAGAAAAGAAACTTCTGCTTACTTATATATTGTTATGTTGTTGCTGTGGAATGTCATTTTGTTAGAAATTTAGAATAACTAACAGAGTTGACTTTTCATAAGAAAGAACAAATTTAATTTCTCAATATTTTTGGGTCATAAAATTCACGAGTTTAGTTAGGAGATCATCAATAAGCTTATTTTGGCTATGTTTGGCACAAAGCTTTTTGGAGCTTTTTTGGGCAATGAGCGGTGAACAATGAGCTTTTTGATTTTTGGTGTTCGTTTGGCATGAGAGCTGTGGGCTTTGCTATTTTTTAAGAAAGCTCATTTTCTCAATGCTTCTTTATGAAGCTGTGAGCTTTTTTGACTACTGCTCACAGCTCACTGCTATTGCTCACAGCTACTTTTGCTAAACATAATGCTTAAAACAAATACAAGTTGCTTAATAAAGCAGATAGTAAGTCACGGTATTTGGAATAACTTTTTTTTTTTTTTTTTTTTTTTTTTTTTTTTTTTTTTTTTTTTGTTTTAATAAAATGAATAGTGCCTAAAATATCATTTCCAATTTTCAAAATAAGAAGAAATTTTTTCTGCGGTGAAAAAACATTGTCTTTATTCTCGGTCCTCAATCACTCTGTTTATTCACTCGAAATTGATATGGAACTCTACAAGTCCAGCTTTGCATCTGTTGTGTTGGTTTTCCAATTGAACACAATAATCAAATGTTGGAATTCGATCCACATTTGTTATATCTGTGCCAATGGTAACTCGACCTACATACCTTGTTGTTGGTAGATTTTAGCTGTTTTTAATCATAAATCTCTAGTTTTAACTCTTGGTTTGTGCTTCGAAATGATATTCGAGATGAAAAGGGATAGATTTTGTAACTTATGGCTAGCTACAGAAACTACAAACGTAGTTGCACTTAGTCATCACACAAACACAACATATATATTTAATATATTGAAGTACACTATGTTAGGGGTAATCTCGGCATTAAATAAAAAATAAAAAAAGTTTTAGCAATATGTCACAAAAATGAGTCAAGTTGGAAATAAATATCATATTAGGTCACAAAAAATGCAATTAATTTCCCTACCAATTTTATGTAACCATATATTACCCATTAACTAATAATAAATCCATACAAAAAATGATAACATACTCAACCAGTTTCAAACAATGTCATGTTTAAATATTTGTACCTGTTTGTGTAAAATTACCAAAAAGTTAAAACCTCATGCAAACATACAAAATTAAAAAATTTGAACCTAATGCCCAAATGACTAAATTTTGTTAAAAAAAATAAATAAAAAATAAAATAAATAAATAAATAAAATTAAGAATTCATACTTTTGTGGCAGAGCATATACTCTGGTTTTGTATTTTTATACACAAGAACAAGATATACGATGCAACAACATAGCACTCATCTCAATTTATATGAATCATAAACATCACATAATATAAACAAGTAAAATTTCCTTTCTTTACCCAATGTGGGACGGAAAGCTTTAAATAAAAGTTAAATGAGTCAATAAAACCAATAGTTAGTCAGTCAGAAGATAATTTCCAATTTATATGACATGACTTATTCAAAGAAATAAACACCAAAAAAAAAACTATATTTGTTCTATATGATAGTTTTGTATAAGAAGAAATGGTGTTCACTTCATAAGAAAAAACATTTCACATGAATGGTATGGATTACAGAGATGACTCATTGCTCGAGTAATTAAGTTGGAATATGTTTATATATCAATTTACTGTCTAATCTATCATAAGGTGGATGGGAAATCCAAGTTTAGAACTGTACGTGGTAATAGCTTTATTTTTAAAACTATAATTTTAAAACGGGGAAATCTTACATAGATTATAATATAGGTAGTTGCCTACATTTCATTTGAAAAAAAATTTAAAAATATACCGTTCAGTCCCTGCAGTAAAGCTCCTGATACAATTCAGTCCATGTCCCTACCTTTTTTTCAAAGGAAATGTAGGTAACTATCTACATTATAATGTAGGGAAGATTTCCCCTTTTAAAACAAATGATTATATTTAGTTATTTACTCATTGCAATTATATATTTAGCTAACATTTGAATTTAAAAATTCATATACTAAATCTAACCGAACTCTCAAAAATTTGAAGATTTAACAAATAAAAATTGAGAACTCAAATCGGTTCTTCCATCAGACATGGTCATCATGATAATTTGTTCTATCAGAATGGCCAATCCAATGCAACAACATAACACTAATCTCAATTTAGGTGAACCATATACATTGCAGTATATAAGTAAGTCAAATTTCTTTTCTTTACCTATGTGGGATTGAAAACTCAAAAGAGAATTCGAGAAAAGAAGTTGCTTAATAACGCAAATACATCCATCATATTCCAGTCATTTAACTTAAGTATTTTTATAACATGAACATGATCATGATCATTCCCAATTCTATTATGGTATAGCTCTCTCAAAAAGATAAAGAGTAATAAGTTCGACAACTACTAAAAAGAGATGCCAATTAAAAGTCATAAGTAAACAAGAAGATCCATAATGCGATTCTAATCAACGCCATATGATCAATAAGTGTTAGCTGCCACTTGATACGAAAATAAGAAACACATACTCAACAAACGAAGAAAGTATTTAGTATAAGTTTCCACTCACTTGTTTCTATTATGATTCGTGAGCAAAGATAAACGTAAGACCCTACCCCAATCAAATAATAGATTGGTCATTAACGAATTTATGTGAATCATGCGTACAGAAGATGATCAAATTCTAGTTCAAAGTTTAATTATTTCGCTAGTTGGTCAATTCGACCAAAACTATACGTGACTTGGTTCATCATTTGTGTCTAAGTAAACATAAACATATTTTGTTATATGTTCATCATATTAAAGTCACGTAACATGAGAAATGAATTAAATGCTGGACATTTAGACAACTTTCAAGTGGTTGATAACGTTCTTTTGTAATCTTCTTTGCTTGTAAAGTAACGTTTATTGAGGTGAATCGATGATCATTGGTCTTGTGGTTTTATTGAACATCGAAAACCACTTGTATTTTTAGTATCTACTTGGTAGTAATGATAATCATATGAAAACGGTTGACAACTTTACATTTAAAATAGAAAATTAAGTCAGATTTGTGCTTATATTTAGTAATTAGAAATTCACACAATGCTAATATAGAATACAGGGCCGGCTTTAAGGGAGTGCAAGAGGTGCCATTACACAGGGCCACCGCTTAACGAGGGCCACAAAATTCTATGTACTTTAATATATATGTATATACACAACATGAGGCTTGAGTTTAATTAGTTCATGCACTAGTGATATATGTTTATTTTGTATGTGTTTTTAAGGGCCTCTTTGTGGTGTGGCACGGGGCGACCGAAATCCATGAGACGGCCATGATAGAATACAACCGACATAAAAAAATATCAGTGCTGATAAACATACATTTGCAAGGCGCTATCATCCCTTGTGTGTGAGTGGAAAAGTTTTTCTGATTCATGTGAAAAATATTTATACTTGAATGACCGTGGATTGTGTAGAACAAATTTGTCGATACCACAACAGACCAAAAGGTTTTTGAATGAAGTTAAGAATGTCATCACTTAAGTCTCATGAAAAATTGTTTTGATTGGACTGAATTTGACCATTTAATTTCGGCAAAACTATTTATTAATACTAGAAATGTTAGACATGCACAAAATAGTTACCGATAGGGCCATATACTATCCCGACAAAAAGCCGACTAATGACAACATGCTATGACCGACAAACTGAACGATTGAGCTGTGTTTGAGTGTCAAACCGCTGATGATTTGTTTGTAGGCAAGATAAAATGTGTTAGATGTGAGTTTAGAATGGGCATATCAAGTGCATATAAGTGCTGAACCACTGCACAATAGCCTGGCCCAAATAAAGAGATACAAAGTCAAATGGCATGGCCCAGAATAACAGAAATTATACAAACGATTACTATGTTTATTCACTGTTGAAATAGATCTGGAAAATTATAAGTCCAGGTTTTTAGGTTTTGAATTGACCACCCTAATCAAAAGTTGGAATCGAACACAATAATACGGTAATAAGCAAAAGATAAAGTATTAGAGTGTTGATATATAGACCTACAACATAGACCTACTAATGGACATAATCCATTTATTTCATGACAAGTGTTAAACACTTATTCTCTCTCATCATTTTTCACCAATTAATTTTTCAAATGAACCAATCAAATCTTTAGGTCTTATTTTTGGTCTTAGTTTTAGACAATTCATTTTCCAAAGTATTATTACAAGATCGGAACTTCATTAACAATCACGCAAATTATTTGTAATGCTACATCCTCCTAAATTCTTGACGTTTTGGTTTTATAGGCCTAAAAAGCAATGTAATAAGAAAATTTAAAATTTGTATTTTATCAGTTAACAAATTATATTTAAACGGACAAAAAGTGATAACATATATCTAACTGTTTGATACGATGTCAAAAAGATGTTGTATCTATTACCACACTCGCTATATTTTTACAATGACAAAAAAGTTGAAAACTTATGCGAATTTTTGTCATTATATGCTTTGAACATATATGGTACTCAACTCGCTAAATTTTAATTGAAATCTCATTCTCTAGTAAAATAAAACATTAAATGCAATAAGATTTAAAATTCATATTTTTAACATAACTCAAGATTAAAATTCAAATTTTTAACATAACTCGTCTTGCTTAATTTTGTATGATAACTAAAAAATTGAGAACTCGAATTAGTTATTGCATACTGGAATTCTGTCTTGATATAGATCGGGTTGCTCTATCAAGATAGATGCCCGAATGCAATAACATAATGGTAATCTCAATTTAGTTGAACCAAGTACATGAGAGTATATAAGCAAGGATAGTTTCTTTTGTTTAGCCATGTGGGACTGATAACTCAAAGTCAAAAACAAAAGATTAATTTGGGTAAAGAAATCGCTTAATAAACAAAGAAACCCATAAACTTTATGTTAGTCATGTAACATTTTAAAAAGCATTTTTTATAACATGAATAGTTCTGAAAGATCATTCCAACTCTATTATAGTATAATGGCATTGATACGACCCGGTTAGGGATTGTATTGGGATAAGGCATCACTTTTAGCGTGTGCGAGCTCCTTAAGAAATAGAAGAGAAGAACTAGAGAATTATTGATCTTAAACTTGATTGAATCATTCATAGCATTATGACATCTTAAATACTAGTTTATGAGATAACTCTCACAAACATAAGACTTATCCTAACATGACTCAAAACATATCCTAAACAATTACTCAACACTTATCCTAATAAACATAATAATCAAACTATGATAGTTATCCAACAAGCGGGCGTAAGCTCCTTAAGAATATTAGAGAAGAAAACTAGAGATATTTTTATTTGACAAATCTTAATGACTTTCATTCATCGTAAAACATTAAATAATAGTTATGAGATAATCTCACACAAATACTAAGACTTATTCTAACACGAAGACTTATCATAATACGACTCAAACACTTATCCTAAGCATAGTAAACTATGACACATATCCTAATCATGGGCGTAACACTCCCCACTCCTTCAAAAACCACCTTGTCCTCAAGGTGTTGTCTAAAAAAAAAATCTTGATTCCAGGATCCCATATCCTAATCCTATGTTCCACTCCTGTCGTTCTCCTGCCTTCCGCTACCGCAAACAATACCTTTTTCCTCTTCTGCCTTCCACTACCTTGGACATAACACAACACCATTCTTTCGCCTTTCACTACCCATGCCGTAACACTCCACAATCCTTCAAAAATCACCTTGCTCTCAAGGTGATACGAAGAATATGTAGATTGAGAGTCCGCTAATTCCACGGTTAAATTCAAATTTATTTCATCCAAACGACTATCAAATTCACCACCTCCATCCTTAAGTGTCGATATCACTCTACTCAACTCATCCTCGCCAACCTTAAGCGCTTTGCCACCACCCACAACCTCTTCAACTCCAATATACTCATCAACATTCAATGACCCTTCAGCTTTAGGTGAAGCAAATTCACCCTCTAATGGTAAGATGACATCTATTTTCTTTTCAACGATGTGCTTTTTCTCTTCCTTTGCAATTGTCTCAAAACGAACCTAGGTCATACGAGCTTTGAAGAAGTCTTCCCCCAAAGTTAAAGAATTGGACCTCAAAAATTCCCAAATATCTAGGTTCGCGATGCGTGTTTCCGCGCGCACGGGTCAATGAAAAAGCTTCATCTAGAGTTTTCGGATTTGACCGTAAGAGTAAACATTGTAGATCCAGTTTAAGTCCGGAGTTATAAAACGATGTAAGTAAAGAATCAGATATCCCTATAACTCGATTTGCAAGTACCACAAACTTACTCTCATATTCAGCCACCGTACCCATTTGCAAGAGCTTAGAGAGTGCGTATTCCGCGTCCTGATCGCTGCCGCCTGATGCCATGAAAAATAACCTAAAAAACCAAAATTTTTTTGATGAACAGTACGATGAACAGTGCTTTCGCGAACAGTGCCTGTGAATAGTAGTCGATGAACAGTAACTTTTCTTTTTTTTTTTTTTTTTTTTTTTTTTTTTTTTTTTACCCTAATCAAAAACCCTCTCAATGAAAGCACCAATTGATATGACCCGGTTAGGGGTTGTATCGGGATAGGGCACCACTTCAAGCGGGCGCGAGCTCCTTAAGAATTAAAGATGAAGAAGACAAGATATATTTTTTTTATTTGACAAAGCTTAATGACTTTCATTCATTGTAAAACATTAAATACTAGTTATGAGATAACCTCACACATATACCAAGACTTATCCTTGTTAGAATATTAGAATCATGACAATCATAAAATAGGTAAACACATATGCGGAAGTGTAGGAACATCTATAACACATAAGAGATTAACATAAAGTAAATAGGAACGTATCATGGTGATTCTAGCCCGAACAAGAATCAAAAGCAATTGTCTTTAACAATATGAAGAACCCCAATTAGGGTTTATATGGATCAATGATTAAACCCTTACCGTTTTGTTAATCGATCCCCTGATAACAACAAAAGTATGTTGTTACCTCGTTTTTGTACACACGAATTAAACCGTATTAAGGTGATGCTAGTAACAACACAAGAAACAATTTTTGATGAACAAAAATTCGATCCCACAACCCAAAGGGTTTGTACGATCGGCTATAGGCAAAGAAGAGGAGAAAAACACTTAGGGATAATTGTGTGTACAAAAGATTACCCCAACAATGACCCTATGTGTTTATATTTATACTAAATAGAAAACTTGGAGCAAAAGCTAGGGTTTGGGTTTCCCCATCCCATGGCCGGTCGATCTAGAGCCTAAGGAGGGGTTCTAGATCCTTCTCTTGTTTCCTAATTGTATAAACATAATTCTTTCCTTATTTGCGTCTAACGGTCGTTAGTCATTAACGGTAAATACCAACGATCGTTGCATACTTGTGTATAATAATAAATATATAAATATATTAATTATTATTTCTTAATACTCATTCGTAACGTGTGCAATCCCGAGGTCTCGAGTTCGATTCTAGACATACGTTTATTAATATATATCCATAAACTCCAACAGCTCCCACTTGGATATCTATTAATAACATAATAACATTGGTAAGCGTCTAGCAACACGCCAATGCCCCTAGATCAACTCGAGGAAGGTTTCCTGGAAAAACCTATAATGATTCATCATTATTATTATCATCCTTTTGTTTGTAATACCACGTTAATAAAGATATGGATCTTAGTCATTCTTTAATTAACAATTCTGTTTCTCGTTGTTTATGATTGAGCAAGATTACCAAAACATCTGAACGTATTCCAGATAGACTTTGGGCGTGCGTACGCAAACATCTTGACAATCCTACGAGGGGCCCAGCAGTATTAAACTTCTAAACAAATCAGAAGGAACAAATTCTCTCTTGACTACAAGAATAACCCATGAACTTTGTAACACTTCTGAAAACAACCCTTATAACTCCCTGTTACGGTGAGCGGTAGATTGCTTCACAAAAATGCACTACATCCATGACACTTATCTGGTATCTCAAGTCTAAGGATAACAAATTCATGATTTACTTACTGACAAGATCCATAAAGTAAAATCATGTAGTTGGGATAAGTCCTATATCCAATTCATCAAACATCATGTGAAATTGGTATGTCAACGCATCAATATACTTTCAAGTATATTCTTAACCATTACTCAGATTTGTCTTATTTTAATGATATTCCCATATCATTAATCGACAACGGACAATTTAGAATAACATAAGTTATTCACGGATTTAAACATGCAAATATAAGACACAATTTATTATTAATGAAAACAAACGTACTAAGTACTTTAATTCATTATAAATAATAATTGCTTAATGTCTTTTACCCAAATACTAAATAGATCAATGCATGATAATTCTAGTTAATGAATTTTGTCTCAAGTAATAACTTGTTGACAATTATGACTCAAGTAATGACAATCATACTTGTTGACAAGGCATTTATTTCATCTAACTATGATCTATCCGAATTTTGAGAATACTTCTTTCAAGAATTCAATAATTAAAATTCTTGTATGTGTAAATCCAACTATCTTGATATAGCCACATAATTTTTCATAAATGGCGTGATATCCTCAATCACCAACTTATGATAATCAAACTTTCAAACCTTTTAAAGTTTAAAGTATTCTAATTCTTTTAATGTTTAATGCAACTATGCTCTTAGTTGAGCACAACTAGTTCTCATGAAATCCTTCATGACTAGTTATTGAGTGTCATCTCAATTAAACCAGCATCATTGTATATTAAACACAATATGCTCTTTAAAATTTCCGTAAACTTAATATCCATAGTGTAATGTTTAGGAGCTATTCCAGGTTGAGGATCATTATTCTAATTTCAAACATTTTCCATTAGAATATCTATTACACAAGTTATATAATAACCTTTAATTGGATATCAAATATTGTCAAATCATTTAAGCACTTAAGCATGATACAACAATAATACAATGCACATGAAAATCCTTCAGTCAAACTTAGATTTTATTCATGTACTATCTTTACAAATATGTATATCCATTTACTAAATGATATATCATATCCTATTAGAATCATTTACCGCACATATTTATTAAATAATAAACTTTTGTTCCAAGGTTGTATGTTTATTTTCTAAATCTTTCACTTACAGTTTCATTCCAAACTAAGTTTTAACATTTCACTTATATGGAATGTAACTTCTTATATGTTATACGACATATATGATTTAGTAAATCAAACATAATACTCCCACTAGCTTTCAGGAATACTTAGAAATTACCTTATTTTAATTATAAACCTAAACATAGATTTAATAATTTATCATAAGAATAATTTCCTAGATGCATGCATTTATCCATTCATAGATTATTGCACTTTATACACTTCCAAAGATTTTCTTGAATTCATAAACTCCTTTTGATTACTTATCGTCCTCGCTCAAGTAATTATTCAAGAAAGAGTTTTTGATATTCATTGTCAAATTTCATATTCATATAAATATGACAATTTACCATCTTTGTATCTTTAATGTGCTTAGGAAAGAGTATTCAATCATAGTTAATTGCTTAAGTATGATTAATAATCTTGTCATAAGACATGCATTAAGATATGTGTACAATTTTGTCCATATGATTATTTCACAAAGATTTAAACCACTAGGGTTACATTATCTTTGAATAAACTCATCATCATTCTCTAACTATTAAGAATTAAGATAAACCAAATTTTCTATATTTGAATATCTTTATGAACAGCATCTATAACATTCATATTATGAGCAATTTACCCAATTCATTATTTTGGTAATACTACATCATATAATCGTCAGTATATTCATTAAATATATGAGATATCCAAGTGGATCTATGAATGATAATTCCATCATCTTGAGGTTTATCATTTACATGTTAAGCCTCATCATGATTTTAACTAGTGTAGTTTTAGAAGATTATGTATCTTGTAATTCTATCTTTTCAAGATAAAATACTCCCACTTGCCTTTAGCATTATATAGAATATAAGTACTTAGAAATTAGAGCAACAATCCAATTTTCTCTTTTAGGACTTTACAAATACGCATTGATAGCTCTTTGTTAATAACCTTCACATAAGTAACTTAACAAATTTAGAACTTCAATTTTAAGACTTAATGTGATTCATCAGATTTCATAATTCAATAACGTCTTATTAATCTTCTAGGAGTCTAATTGAGTATATTCAAGCCATACTCAATTTCTAACCTTGATAACTTTTAGAAGAATAGAAATCATAGTTATCTTCAATCAAACAATCTAACAAGAGTTTGATTCCCTAACTGAACATACCATCTATATGTGGTATTTCAATTAGAATTAATATTGTAAGAAGATCTAACAATATATATAAGATAACCATATTCCTGTTGGCATACCTATTTACAAACTAAATCAACTTAATGGTATAATAGTATTTTCAAGCCAATTGCATGCTTTATAACCCAAGTACTTATTAATCAAGTCACTTCATGTTTATGTCTTATAAAACATAAACTTTTTATAATCCCACTATACATTATTAATCATTGATAAACTCAATGACTTCTTGTATATGTCTTAATTAAAAGACCATAACAAGCTAACGTCTTACTTAATTATAAGTCTTGTAATACTTAGAAGACTTCATATTTATAACTATACAATAAAGTATAAACATGTATAATTAAAGTAATCATGAACACCATCATTTGGTTTCAATAATATTTTCAAGTTAACACACTACTTTATTTATTTATGTCGTTCTAAGAATACATAATTATTGAAGTAGTATTATATTACTTCATGCATTTATGTCATTCCAATAATACATAAATATTAAAGCTGAAATAGTATTTTTATTTGACACATATGTTCTAATAGATGTCTAATTTAGAAACAGTAAATTATCCATGTTGGTCTCACGCATATATGGAAATTCACCTTGTTGTTAATATTTAGTCTGCGTCTCACGTTTACTAAATTTTAACACCAAGTGTTTCTTAGATTAGATGTATTAATCTAATTAGAATTATAATCTCTTACTTTGCAGTTAAGAGAATGCTTTAAATCATATTCTTATGTGTTGTACTTTGCACATAATGAAGATTTCTCCCACTTGTGCATGGTACAACACCATGTACCACATAAACAACACGCACGCGTTTGTTAATGTGAACAATATGATTTGTGTCATTAACATAACTTAGTAGATATAGAGTTTACTCAATCAATCAAGGAAACGTACATGACTATTCTTGAAAATATTAGTGTCTATATTTGGAAAGTAATTACCTTGAGATATTCAAAAGATAATCTAAGTTACAATCAAGACAATAAGTCTTGTAACTCCCACTGAATTAGAGAACATTATAATAATCCCTTCTTCAGCCATAAGAACACAATACTCCCACTGAATTTGACAACATTGTAAATGTTTCATTAATCAGTGAAAGGAAATAGTGTACTTGTTTACTTTCCTACATCTTTTAAGAAAACCCATTCAAACAATTATATAGGTTATAAAAGGATGTAATCTACTACATAAATGTGATTCATCACATTCCAAATTATTAACTTGAAAAAGCTTGGGCATGCAATTTCTTCCTGTATAGATCTACCATTCCAACAATTGTATGAAGTATCTATAAATGGTCAAACTAAAACAACTAGATAAAATTGTAACACCCCCAAAATACCGCAGCGGAAGACTGTGTCATAGGGGTGCTACTTCATAATACAAAGTACAAGTTATAGAAAACGAACTCTAAATGAGACGTTTTGAAACGTTACCATTCGATTAATGAATTCAAAGTTACAAACATGAGATTCCAAAGTATGATACATAAATGTATACAAAGTTTTGAATGGTAAATGATAAAAAGCGTAAGTCTTCAGAATATGCAGCTTGACTCTAAGTTCCTCGCACTAGCTATCGCCTTACTAACCTGAGATAAACATGCTAAAGTGTCAACACAATGGTTGGTGAGTTCATAGAGTTTGTCTTAAAACAGTTGAAAAGCCTTAAAAGAATGTTCACACAGCAAAGGCATCGTGAATCCACTCAGTTGCAAGTCCCGCCATAAGAGACTTGCAACCTGTGTGTTCACAACCCACTGCTAACATATATAGTATGAATAAGACATGTATAAGTTCATCAAGACAATTTAAGCAATTAGAAATGAGTCTATACTTCATCTCCGAAGACCTCACTTTTATGATGTATCCAACATTCGCAAATGTTAGGATGTATCAAAGACAACTGGGAGTCAATTCCCAAAGACAACTGGGAGCCACTTCCCAAAGACAACTGGGAGTCAATTCCCAAAGACAACTACTAGTCAATAAATAGAATAACGCAATTAAGTATAACGCAGTCATGTATGTAAGCAATCAAGTATAACACAGTCAAGTATAGACGTTTTGAGTATTTGTACAAGTAAGCAAGTAGTTGAGCATGTATCCCCCCCAGGAGTTAAAACAAGTACGAAAAGAGTAGGGGCTATGACTCACCTTAAGTCTATGTAATGAGAAATGAAAGTCGTAGTCGAATCGCGAAAGTCTCTAAGAGCAGCCTATAATAGAACGTTGCGACTTAGGTTTGGAGTAACGTCTAAGAATACGAAGAATTGCCTATATATGTCTTGCATAATGTTCATGATGTAGTACTTAGTATATAGTGTAAGTCGTTGAATATAAGTGGTCTATGAAACATGTATAAGTTGTATATCTCTTACTACCGTTCGGGCCGACATAATTCAGAAGTCATGGAGTAAACGTTCGAGGAGCCAGGACACTTTAACTCGTAAATCCACAACTCGTCTCGACGGCTTACTCAATGAACTCCTCACATGAGGCTCCCTACTATTGTAGTATTTGATAACATATATATATAAGCTTTTTGATCTTTAATAGTTATATGGTCTTTAGCCGTAGCTTTGCCGTGACCTTGGTCATTGTTACCATGATCTTGAGACTCAACCTTGGCTTTAGCCATGGTTGTGGTCTCGGCTTTAGGTCATTAGACCTCTTGGTCTCATCTAATTATAATGATTATATAGTAACTTTGGTCTAAAAATGGGCTGTTAAGAATTTGAAGAAATTTATCACTCAGAAAGCGTTTTCAGGGTTCAAGCTTCTTTGTTCCTGAACGAAAACGTCGTTCCGGACAACTTTCGTGTTTTAACTTTTTGATGAATCGGAGCAGAAGTGGGACTTTCAAAATCATAATTTGATCAGAATGTTATTTAGGCAGATTTGCCGTTTTGGTTTCGCTAACTTCAAATGGTCATAACTTTTGACTCGTGTACTCGTTTTGGGTGATTCAAATTGTTATGTTTTCCTTGTTAAGTCCTCTTTAACAGTAAGTAAGTGTCAAATATCAAAGTTATACTATTGTGGTCGTGGTTTTTCATAAAAATCACTAGTTTGCTTGTTTACTTGTCATAAGTTAACATATGTATACCAATACTTGTTTTATCCATTTTTAAACATCATGAACACAATACAAAGACCATATATAGCATGAAAGAAACATAATAAGCATGAAATGATATTGAGCAAGAAAGTGTATAAGGGTTTGCTTACAACTTTTGGCTTTCTAAAGAAAGGAAGTCAAGTATAGAACTAGGACACTAAACCTAAGCTTGTAAACCCTTCACCATAACTCTTGTAACCCTTGCTAGCCTTGATATAACCCTTGTGAAAATCATTTAACTTCAGCCCTAGTAACCTTGTGTAGCTCCTAATTCAACCATGGAATCACCAAACAAACTTAAGAACTAGGTAGAGAATACTAAGACCTTGAACTTTGGTATGTAATTTGTAACTTGAAGATCAAAGATGATGAAGCTATGGAATTATGTTGGGAAGTTTTAAATGGTGATGAAAAGAATGAAGAGATGAGTTTCCTTTTATAGTGCAAGTGAGGAGGTTAGCTAGTACTTACTTGTGGTTAAAATTGGAACACATGAAGTATAATGAACTAATGGTTAAAAACTAAACACATCTATGCATACTTGGTTGTTCTTAGACCACATACTTTCCTAGGCTTATTATCAAGCCACCAAGGCCACCATATACACGTTCATGGACAAGGGGAAGGGACTAGGTGGATGAATCTTGGCCTTATATAAGTTACGTAGTGAGTTTTGGTCCCGTTAATCGCTAACCGTAAGTTGTTAAGTCACGAAACGTAAAACCGGGTATCCTAAAAATATGAAACTTATAAATATGGTTAAACATGTCAATATAGTCCATAATAAAATATAAAATGAGTGGTAGGTTCTATCGGGTGCGAAAACCCTGCTAAAAACTGGAAACACGGGTCTAAAACGCGCAATTCGCGTAAAACGCTGAACTGAAAAACGTAAAATTCCGAAACTTTTGGAATTGTCCTAAAATGAGAGAAAATCATATTTCTATTGTTTATAATGTTTTATGGACATATCGGGATGCTAGAAGGACGTTTAAACCTAAAAGTAAATCTCGGACACGACTTTGTGATTTTTGCAGAAATGATCCGACGAGCGTTAAACTCTCGGATTATCGTTAAAATAGTTTAACTTACGAGAATATGAAATAAAAATTTTTGAGATGAATAGTGAAAAGTGAATAGTAAAAAGTGAATAGTAAAATTTTCAGGAATAAAAGTTAACCTGAAATTGCGAATTGTTACAAAAATAATCAAATTCGTCTTGCACCATTGTGCAGTACTCAGTCTAGTTTCTAATTTAATAACTCATAAAGTGCAAATGGTCTTACTATTAAATTTTGCTATGAGTTATGTATTTAGAATTTAGACAATTCTAATCATCCTATTATTCCTTTCTCATTCATGAATAGGATTTAAGTCTCACATTTCTCCTAATGGAAAGAAGACTTTATTTATTCTTTTTGTAAATATTGACTCTAACCAAAAACCCAAACGGGTGTAGATCAATTAAAAGAATAACTTACGTTTACGGTTTTGAGTTGCATTAATACATTTAAAGAATTTACAAAATTCAATTTTTAGTATTTTCGATAATTTATATTTCCAAGAAAATATAATACCCAAGGTTATATTCATATAACCAACATATTTTCTTGAAAATCTAGGATCCAACTTTACATAGATTCCACCACATCAGTTGATCTGCTAGTGATGAAAGTATAAAAGATGGTAATCTGTCGAACAATAATTGGCAAACACTTTTCCAATTCCTAGATCATTATGGGATTTACATCAAATTGATTCATCAATTTGTCATGTAAGCATGTTTCATCCCATCTCATGCCTTAAGCTCTAGGTCTCACGCATCAACTTAATTAAGTCGTCTAACTTAGAAACTGCAAATTCTCCATGTGTGGTCTCACGCACACTCGAAAATTTACCTTGTCATAAAAATTTAGCCTGCGTCTCACGTTTACTAAATAATAACTTCAAGTGTTTCTTATAGTTAGATGACATGTAACTTAAATTTTAGGGTATAAATTTTTGACGTGAAAATCAAAACATGTATAAAGATGCATGCACTCATCTTTATGACATAAGTTTTAAAAAAAAACTTTTAATTTACCAATTCGTGAAATTAATACACAAAGTTTTACTTGAGGTTTAATAAACCCTAAGATGACTTTCTACAATTATGATTTTAAAAGTAATTCGTTTAAGACATATTCAAGATTGTGATAACCAAGGCAGACTCTAAGGCTCTTTTCTAAGCCTTCATATCACGGTTATGAATATCGTTTTAAAGGACTTAATTTTAAAAACATATTTGTACAAAACATCAATCAAGCAAAAGTTTATGGATTCAATCTCAAAATCATGTAATAAAGTGTGAATTTTGCTAGTCTCGCCTGGGAGCTGATTACCGTGCGAATTAGACCACTAGCGGCACTTAAGACCTTGCAAGATTCTTACTTTATCACTTAGGGTTTCACCATTATTAGTCCGTATTATTTTCTTTATGAAAAAATTACCCTTTTATAGCTTACAAACGTGTCCAACAATTAAACAATAAAACAAGTAATAAAGACAAATCAAAACAACTAATAACATAACAATTATAAAGGTGAAACAATTAGCCACATGCAATCTTTTTAGAAAAGATCCTAACATAATCAATTCTAAGTTTTTATATGCATATAATTAACTAAGGCCTTCACCTCTTAATGGAAGTGAGCACATACATTGACAAGTCAATTGCGTAGGCCAAAGCTAATCACATACCACATAGCACATAATTGATTTTAATAATTATGGGGTCTTCCCCAATATAAGATCTATCTAAACATGTGAAAAACTTAACAATTAATAAACAATTAATAACCCATGACTAACATGCATGTTTCGTCATGGATCAAAGCATAACAATTACCAATTAGGTCAAGGATACGCCCAAATAACACATAACCATGTAGGCAACCTAGGGTTTCTAATCCAATTAATTAATAAAACCACAAACCCTAATTAGGGTTCATGGAATAAATCGACCCCCCCCCCCCCAAAATTAGGGTTAGGGTTTCGAAAAAAAATTAAAAAAAAACAAAACCCTAGATCCAAAACATGTATCTAAAACAATCAAAATTCGTTTTTCATGTAATCAATTACATGTTATAGCAAGCTCGTGATACCACTGTTAGAATATTAGAATCATGACAATCATAAAATAGGTAAACACATATGCGGAAGCGTAGGAACATCTATAACACATAAGAGATTAACATAAATTAAATAGGAACGTACCGTGGTGATTCTAGCCCGAACAAGAATCAAAAGCAATTGTCTTTAACAATATGAAGAACCCTAATTAGGGTTTATATGGATCAATGATTAACCCCTTACCGGTTTGTTAATCGATCCCCTGATAACAACAAAAGTATGTTGTTACCTCGTTCTTGTACACACGAATTAAACCGTATTAAGGTGATGCTAGTAACAACACAAGAAACAATTTTTGATGAACAAAAATTCGATCCCACAACCCAAAGGGTTTGTACGATCGGCTATAGGCAAAGAAGAGGAGAAAAACACTTAGGGATAATTGTGTGTACAAAAGATTACCCCAACAATGACCCTATGTGTTTATATTTATACTAAATAGAAAACTTGGAGCAAAAGCTAGGGTTTGGGTTTCCCCATCCCATGGCCGGTCGATCTAGAGCCCAAAGAGGGGTTCTAGATCCTTCTCTTGTTTCCTAATTGTATAAACATAATTCTTTCCTTATTTGCGTCTAACGGTCGTTAGTCATTAACGGTAAATACCAACGATCGTTACATACTTGTGTATAATAATAAATATATAAATATATTAATTATTATTTCTTAATACTCATTCGTAACGTGTGCAATCCCGAGGTCTCGAGTTCGATTCTAGACATACGTTTATTAATATATATCCATAAACTCCAACAATCCTAACATGAAAACTTATTCTAATACGACTCAATCACTTATCCTAAACATAATAAACTATGACACATATCCTAACACTCCCCACTCCTTCAAAAACCACCTCGTCCACAAGGTGTTGTCTAAAAAATCTTGATTCCGGGATCCCATGTTCTTCTTTGAATTTTAGCCTCCATTCCCATGGCAACATCCATGTTTTCAAAAGTTACTAATAATAGCAATGTCCTTGATGTGCTGGTATGTACCCACTTTAGAATAACAACCAAACTCTCACCAATATCAAAAATACCATCTATCACGTTATTAACCACATCAACACCAATATATTCATAAGTATCTAACGACCTTTTAATCTCAGGTGAAGCGATTTCACTTTGTAATGATGGAATTATATCTGATTTCTTTTCAATCATATGCTCTTTCTCCTTTTCTGCAATTGCCTCAAAACGAGCCTCGACTATATGAGCTAAGAAAAAGGCTTCTCCTAAAGTTGTAGGCCTTGCCCTCAACAGTTCTATTTTTAACGTCAGTTTAAGTCCGGAGATGTAAAACGATGTTAGTAAAGATTCAGAGATCCCTGTTACTCGATTTGCAAGTACCACAAACTCACTCTCATATTCAGCCATAATACCCATTTGCAAGAGCTTAGAGAGTGCTTATTCCGCGTCCTGATCGCTGCCGCCTGATGCCATGAATAATACTAAAGCGATTAATAACTCAAAAAATATTTTTTTTCTGACGATAAATAGTACTCCGGGATGAATAGTGCCGATGAATAGTACCCGGTGAATAGTACGATAAACATTTTTTTTTTTTTTTTTTTTTTTTTGTTAATTGGAACCCTAATTTGGTAGCCCTCTCAATGAGGACTCTCAATGAAAGCACCAATTGATACGACCCGGTTAGGGGTTGTATCGGGATAAGGCACCACTTTTAGCGTGCGCGAGCTCATTAAGAAATAGAAGAGAAGAACTAGAGAATTATTGATCTTAAACTTGATTGAATCTTTCATAACATTATGACATCTTAAATACTAGTTTATGAGATAACTCTTACAAACATAAGACTTATCCTAACATGACTCAAAACATATCCTAAACAATTACTCAACACTTATCCTAATAAACATAATAATCAACTATGATAGTTATCCAACAAGGGTGTCTCAGGCATACTCACTAGAGGACAGTCATACGGTCCGGGCGGACTGAGCGGCTTCTCATGTTTTCTTAGAACATTGTTAAAACATGATGAGTTGCGTATTATTTACTTCAATGATAGAATTAAAAACACTGAGTTATAATAAACATGAAAAAAGGTCACTCAGCTCGTATAAGGAGAAAATATCCAATTCTCATAGAAACTGTTTATTCATGATTACTAGGTTCCTTGTGAAACTGACGAAAGATGAAAGTAGATATTTTGGACCTAGTACTCAACTCTCTAAACTCTATAAAACCACTAAACAGTTGAAAACTTTAATATATAAGAATTATGAAGTAAACTTGCTAATTTACCTGAATCATACACATCTTTTACCTAATAAAATAAAACCCCTAGTGGGGACTTTTTCATTTCAAAATAATCAAATCATTCCTTATTAAGTAATAATTGAATTACCATTATTATTTTTAAATAAAATTTTGAATTAAAAAACCTTAAATATTTCCTAATTTGGCAGCAAATTTATAAAATTCTTTTTTTACTCGATTTGGGGAAAAAAAATAAAAATACGCATGTACCAACCGGTTTTTATCTCATAATTACGGACCAAACTGTAAAAAGGAACAAAAAAACGCAAGTCCACTCAATGTTCCACAAACCAATAAACACACTATAGCTACGATCAACAAAACAAAACCCAACCTTCTTCCTTCTTCCCCAGCATCTCCAAAAAAACCCTAATTTCAGTTGATTTGCTTCTTTTTCATATTCATTCGATATCCCCATGTTACACAATCAACAAAAATTTAAAACATCTATAGTTTTTTCATGGTTAGGGTTTTCTTTACATGTAACCTAATTAAAAACCCTAATATTTGGTGGGCCTATTGATGTGTCGTTAGCTAAGAAGGATCCTAGAATTAGTGCTTATTTTGTGAATAAATGTTTGTGTTTTTTTTATGGTTTTTACATATGTGGGCGGGTCTTATAAAGAAGGCAAAAGAGGGTGGTTGGATGTGATTCTGTCTTATGTTTTCTGGAATGGGCATGAACCAGAACTTGGTAAAGTAAGTGTAGTTTTTTGTATTATTGATAACTGTTGTAGTTATTAGTGTTAAGATTGGAGGGTGTTGTTTAATCGAGTAGATTAGTGTCATTTATATGTGGTTTTCAAGAGTTGATTAGACTACTCATTTAAGCCGAGTTCATAAGTTTAATTAGACAGGGCATACTAGAAAACAAAGAAAAAAGTGTAATGATTTATTAGGTGTTTCATACTAGGTGAGAAAAAGAGGAAAGAATGCTAACGGTTTTAGAATGATACAATTTGAATGTAGTTTTGTGGATAAAAGAAGGATGATTAGCAGTTATTTAAAATGGAAGATATGATGTTTTGGAGCAACTTATTACAGGCTTCAAATTGTTCAATTTATGAAATAATTTGATCGATAACATATCTATGTTATAACTAATATCTACTGACATTATATTATTGAACGTTTTGTAGGTGAAATATACGGTGCTCGGTTACTCTTACTTGATTCCTTTTCAACATCGGGTGTAAGCTTTATATCCAATATTCAATTTACACCATGACATTTATATTATAATGATTTTTTTAATCTTGATGATACCAGGGATCAACACCTAAGGTAACAGATACCCTTGTGAAGGAGAACACAAAGCCAAACCGCGCAAGCTTTTTTACAAACAGGGTCACACATACAAGTTTTATGCGTTCAAGAAAACAAGAATCCAAGTGTTGGACCTGATATTGTTGGTGGTGACCGTTCACATACTCAAGTGTTGAGCCAAAGCAGGAGGCATCATCATTATCAAAAAATTACACTTTTAAGGAACGTACATGGTTATTTTTTTTAATTACGTTTTAATATAGTGTAAGCTACTCATGTCTCCATTAGAATATAGTTTATGTAATGACTACAATCATTTGATAGGTGTTAGAGTTAAATATGTGGGTTCGTTTCCATCTGAATTGTCTCCTACGCAACCTCCTACAAGGTATCTTCACTACTACATCTAATTAGCTCCTACGATTATGTATCGACTAGATATGATTATATCACCTTTTGTCTAATATTTGAGCTGTATTGAGCCACGTTAATTACTTTTTGACTAGAAAATTCTTTTGGGATTTATTTGCACAAGTAAGCAAAAAAGATATTTAGAACATGTAATGTTAAGTTGGATCCTGATGCTAACATTTGCTGATTCAGAGGCATATTTGGCGAATGGGGTTTGAGAAAAATGAGATAAAAGGAGTTGTTTATGATGACGTTCGTGAAGATCTTGAAAGATGACATGCTTTTGGTATAAAGGTAGGTTCTACGTGTATATATGTCGATCCATTTATATATATAGAATCAGGTCTATTGGGTTAGATATAAATTTCTTGGCTTAAATCACAACTGAGCAAATGGGTTGAAATTTGAAAGGGTTAAATGGGTCAAAGCTACTAAACATGTATTCAAATGTTTACAAAATCCTAAATCTTTATTATTTAGAAAAGGTTACATGGTTTGGTGGTTCCGTTTATTCATCAGTTATATTCATTTTTCAAACTTAAACGGTAAATGTCAGCCAACCCGCCCTTTTACCCGGCTGACCAGCCCTTCTTAGTTCGATTGCTTTTAATATATTAATTCTTTCTCTAATTATATTGGTTTCTGGTGTCTAGATATGCATGCAATCTTGATCAATTTACATGGATTACAGTTAATAGATAGACATTAGTTACTACCTAATATGTATAAACATGATTATTGATTGTCATTGTATTGTATAGGAGATGGGTTCGAGGTCATTTAGTGTTTGGGTTTCGTGTGTCATGTGTTTGTCCATGATTTAATATAAACGAATAGGAAAGGTATATTTATACTTTGCAAGAACTTTGTAAACAAAATCTCACTAATTACTTATTCGGAAATTTGGTTTATGCATTGTCTTTAGCCCATATGGACTTCGCTCATGAAGGTCTTACATGCCTGGTCCACTAATGTTCCCTCCATATGGCTACATATAAGTATCAGATGCTTTTTTTACATATGTATTATTTCTTTTTCGAACAATGAGTATATAGACTGAAACTGTGTAAAACCTTAAGCTAAGAAACATATATTCTTGGCAAGTGTCCACGTCAGGTTCCATCTTAATTATTCAATTTAATACTGATCATAGTATTTTTTTGGTAACCACATGGTTTCCGACCAGTTGTAGATTTTAGTGTTACATTATTACATCAGTTTTTGTAGGATCTGGTGGAGTGGTCGGATGGGTAACAGGTCAAAATGAGATCGGGTTGAAACAAATAAATTTTTGAACGAGTCAGGTTCAGGTGATCAATAGCGCTTTGTCTAAAAGGTAACGTTGTTAATAATCAATTAGTGTCACAAATTTGACGTTGACACTTATGTCTTATAATATGTAATATCTTTGCTGAAATGTCTTACAAGGTGTTTATGCATAAATAAAAAAAACTGTGACCCGTTTTACACATTTAGCTTTTTTTTTTTTTTTGTAATTGGCTAATATGACCGTTAGAGATTAAACATGACCACGATTGACACCTTCATAAGTTCATGATTCTTATTAGCCAAAATTATAGGTACCGTAAAGTTGTGCTCAGATTGGAATAATGTGATGAAGTAGGATTAAGAGGTTTAAGTAAAACTTATATGGTATTCAACCATATATAGAAAAAGCATTGGGTTTAAGTAAAATGTGCTCGGTTTTGGATGTCATATAGCTAACTTTGTTTTCCTTTTGTATGTATTTCTTTGCCTTTACGAGTTTAGGTAAATGACAAAAGACAGTAAGCTCATTTTTTTTTGGCTTGTGAGCTTATTTAAGTTCAAAAACTCACATTGATAAGCTCATAAATCACAATAGATAAGCTTATCGGCTTATTAGTTTTCACATAAGTTCATAAGCCAGCATATAAGCTAACACTAACACCCCTAAGTTTTTGTTTTCGATAATTTTATGTCATTCCTTCAATCTTTCTATAAAGTAATCCCTTATAGCTATTCCTTCCTAATCAACCACTCATATGTATTTGATACATTGAGCAAGTGAGGTACAGGTTAGAACGTGTTTTGCCGAAACATTTTAGGATGATAAGGCAACTGTGGCTATGTAGGTAGCTATCTTTCATAAGTTGTAAAAAAACAATTCTTATACTTTATAAGAGAGCCCTTTTGAAGTAACTAATGTTAAGGTAGTAGATATATTATCAAATTTTCTCTTGATGATATGAGGCAAATAAAAATGTAAATTTACTTGATGGAGCAAATAGCAAAATGAAACACCGTGAAGCCTTCACCCTTAAATTTGATTCTCAAAAGGTAATTATTGAATGCAGGAAGTACAAGATGTATATTTTTTCACAATTTATATAGAAGTTTTCTACATTTCTATTACATAATTAGAGTTTGCTTACGAGTATGGAAATGCGAATGATGACAATAATACAAAAAAAGCTTTGGTTTCAGTTTTGTTTTTGGTTACAATGATAAGCTAACCCTCTTAAATTTGGTTGATTTATTGATCCTTCTCATTAATCAGCTTTAAGTTGTCGATGGTATGTTCGATATAGAAAAGAATGATTTTCTTGGATTTTAGTTACTTTGGTAGTAAGGTTGGGAAAAATAGTACCATTAGAGAGTGCCTTAATATTCAGCCTTTTACGGTATTGTCTGTAAAAGTGCATTTGAATCACAAGTTAATTAGCCATAGATAGGTAAATGGAATAAGAAACATTGGCACAACAATGATTAAGAGGTATTTTGCTCTTAATAGGTTATGTAACATTTTGATTTACGAAAAGAAATATAATTGCTCTATTTCTTAGGCATCATGATTTCTGTGACATCTGCTGACTTATTTTTGTTAAACCATTAGTTGCTAGGATCATAGAGATATTCAAATAGGAACAAACCTACTCATTCGAGAAAAATTATAATCTTGGTTTGTTTTTACGAGATGTACATGTTGATCATCTTTGGAAATAGAGGTCCAAGGTATGAATGATATTTTTTTGCGCATTTGATTTTGACGAAATTCTTATATATTATTAATATTAACAAGAAAGCAAGTTGATTAACTTTTATATGCTATTCGTTTGGACATGGTTGCAGGAAGTTAACAAAGTAGCTTACCTCATGTACTCACTCCTGCAAGTTCTATACTCTTTCAAAGAATGGATGCTTGCAATGGACCATTGCATGATATCTTGCAAAGATGCTTTAAAAGGTCAATTATAGTTGAACACTAAAATAGTTTTACGAATAAATTTTTGTTTGTTTTAAATAGAGTGTTGACATTTGACTTGATATTCTCTCAGTATTTAGGTGTTATAAAATCCCAAATTTTAGGTTTACCGTCACTTGAAGCTGAACCAAGCTATTTCAAAAGATGCTGGTGTAAGCCACGTTTTTCATGTGTTGTAAACTAAAACAATATTTAATTTTAGCGCATAATTTAAACTCTGGATTGTGTAGGGGGAAGTAATTGTGAGTGTGATAATTGATATATGATGGGACAATGATCAAATATACAAAGAACATCTAAACAGATTTAAGTATGCAACCCTTAACCACCGGTAAAATTCTTCTATTTAATTATGAACGGGTCGAACTGGGGTATGCTTAGTTATATGATGGGACAATGATCAAATATACAAAGAACATCTAAACGGATTTAAGTATGCAACCCTTAACCACCGATAAAATTCTTCTATTTAATTATGAACGGGTCGAACTGGGGTATGCTTATTTATAATGGGTTAAATGCGAATCAAAGAACTTTAACTATAAATCAATTATTTCAAATGGGTCTAACATGGCAAATACTGTAATAATGTATTTTGGAACTATACAAAATTTAACAACGGCAAAAAATATTTCGGGCAAACGTATAGGAGGATATCACCTTAGGCGAACGTATTGAATTGGGTACTTAGGTGTCTTGCTAAATTTCATATGTTTATTATCATTATATTAATCATTTTTATTTAATATTTCTTTGTTTTATGATCATACGTCGAGGTTTATCACGGTGATTGACATAAAAATGTAAGTATACTCTATATAATGCTTTGTATAGGAGGGTTACATATTGTTTGAATAGTCGTTAAAGGGTTTATGAATAATCTCCATATCAGGAGTCCAAATCTAAGAAACATCTTAAGTTATAAATATTACATCATCTTATGATTCTTATAGCTTTTGTGCATGTGTATATCTTCAATATTATGGTTATATAGGGGTCAACCCGGGTTTGAAAACATTGCTTATCATGGTGAAGACAAATGCAAGGCCACTTTTTTTCCCAGATGTATAAATTTTCATAAGAGTATTTTTGTAAATATCTGTTTTTAGACGCAAATGCTACAAAGTCTTCATGTTCTTTATAAGGATTATGTTTACTAAGAAGGCATAACTCATAATGCCACAAAGTATTCCGGTACGGGCACACTATTTTTAATGCTTAGTTATTGCAAAACTCGGAGTTGGATTTTTGAACAATATTGGAGGTTTGCATCATTTGTATTTTTGCTTATTTAATAAAATGATTTTTTTTATTTACTAATTAAAGTAGAATAAGAAATATTTTCTAAACATTCTTATAGAAGTTGCACAAACACTTTATCACTAAAGTAGAATAAGAAGAACTTCAGCAATTTATTTTTCCAGAAATATATTTGCTACTGCATGCTAAAGGGTAACTATATAATGGTGACAGTTGTTTTTGGGAAGCTTGAGGTCAAGTTTGTAGTGGCATTTTGTACCACTTTGTTTCAGGGACAACAATCAAGCCGCTATTGTGTTTGTTCCATCAAAACTAATGATATTGGTCTGTCTTAGCCTCGGGATGACTGCTTTACAATGTATGATACATGACTATTGCCTTAATTTGTTGCGAGGTACGTATGCACACAAACTATCATTTACATATACTATTTTTAGAAACATATATCAAGACTTTATGGAAAATAGTACTTATAAACATGTCTTGCATTTGAATTTTGAACATTCAATTAGGCTTAAAAGCATATCTATGCTTATCTACATCTTATATAGCTGAAGGCCTGATGCTATGTTTTTATGTCGTCTCCATGTTGGAAGTTGTGAATCTTGTGTCATTTTTTATGTCACCCCAATGTTTGAAGTTATGAAGCTTACTACGTGATGATTCTGAAAATGTTTATTTATTTATTTATTATTATTATTATTATTTTTAAATGTTTTCTAGGGCTTATCTACTCAATAGTGGAACTAGAACATTTTTTTTGGGGGGCCGAATCGGAGATTTGTTTGTAACCTCAAATAAATTACACCTAAAATCTATAATATTTACACTAGGTGCCGCAAATTTTGGGGGGGCCGGGACCCTCCCCTGCCCCTTCATAGTTCCGCCATTGTATCTACTTGCTTGATGTTAACGGACCTAAACACTGATAATGCATTGGTTCCAACAATCGGCTCATATGGATAGCTCACATGGATTCAACTTTGTATGCTCGAAACGGTGGTGAGTCCATGGTGGTTAATATTGTTTCTCTCTATTGCTACGCGAATCAATTAACTTTGAATTGGGTACAAACGGCAAAAGGTCATCATTGTAAAACTTATCACTACATTATAGAACATATGGGGTGATAATAACTCTACATGTTTGTATACTCTATCTTCTCTATTTTTTTACGCTTTGTCACGTGTTTATCTTTTTGTAAAATGATATAGATATTTTTTAACTTACTTAAATACGTTATTTTCAATTACTTATAGAAATTAATTAGCTCACTTTTGTGGATAACAACTATTAAACTCAAAATTTTACAAATACAAACTATCTAAGACGGTAATTTGTTTTTATTTTATCAACAATGGTACATAATTAAGAATTTAAGAAAATTAAGAACCATAATGAAAACAAAAAATAAGCTATTTATTTTTTAATAAACAAAAATACGTTATTAAAAGTTTTAGAAAAAATCCCGCGCGTGCGCGGGTATTATAACTAGTCACATAATATAAACAAACAAAATTTCTTTTATGTGCCGAATGTGGGACTAAATGCTTAAAATTTCTTTTTGTCGGCTCATGTGAATAAACATTTAACATGAATGACTGGATGGCAGAGACATATGTGTCTATACTATTAAGAAGACTCATTGCTCGAGTAAAAATGATTAAATTTAGTTTTATCTATTATTCATTGCATTGATTCCGCTTAACTTTTGATGTTATAACAACAATGATTTGTTATAAACCTTTGATGTTATGGCAATCATAACTACACTAAGACTAATACTAAGAAGCTAAAATATGATGCACGGATGATTGTAAGTTCTAATATCAATACCAACAATTTCCACGTCTACCAGTAAAGCCCACTTCGACAGTCAAACAACGTTGCAGATGTCTATAGTCAAGTAGAAAATCTTCAGTTGCGACTCATCACCACAAGTGGAAATCACAAACAATAAACCTTTTCTTTGTTTTGGACAACCATATTGATCAATACAAGCAATAGTTTCCAAATTCTCAAAAGTCTGCAAGTCTACACGATACAAATATGTATAATTAATGTTACCTAGTTCCAGGACACTTGTTATGTACATCAACTAGAGTTGACTTACATTGCTAGTCAAAGTCTCAATCATCTTTTCATTACCGAACAGCCCATTTTCAAGAACCCAATCTTCAATCATAGCTTGCGAATTAAGAGCTTGATGATCTCATTCTAATACTTTTGCTCCATCAGAATGGATGCATGAATTTGAAAATTCATGTTTTGAACCTAACCGATCTTGCTAAATTTTTTAACATACACAAAAAGAAAAAGAACAAAAAAGCAGCTTTTGAAAATTCTAGCCTGCGTGCCACAGATGTTGGCTCACTTAGCCCAGAACCACCAAAACCTGGTCAATTAGGGTTAACCACATCCGCTTGAAGAGCCACACCATTCGCTCGACTGGCCTAACCCACCAGAGAACCTGACCCACTTGGCTCAGACACACCTAACCCATTAGGGTTAGCCACACCTGATAGAAGACGGTTATGTTGGTTGCCATGTCGCTTCAGAAATTGGTCGGCAGTTCAAAGTTGTTTGGCCTTCGTTGAACCGTGGCAATGTAGGTCTAACTGCCTTTTGTTTCGTCTGGCTATCAATATATGTACCATCTTTTCGTTTTCTTGTTGATGGTAAAGTTGCATTTATTGATCCATCATCCGCACCGACAGGTATTAGAGGCATTGATCTTTCCCGGGCGATAATTGCATTTAAATGACGCCTTTTGGGTTGCTTTCTTTAGACCCGAAAGTACCTTCGCCAGCAGGAGTATCAGTTGCGTTTGGCATTGGAAGTAGCTTAGGAGTGGGTTTTAATAGGCGTCCATGGCTCGATACACGTGGGCAAGGCCCAGCTAGAATGTATGTGTTCGGTGTCACTGATGGTTCTTCCCGAATCATGACAATCACTCGAACAGTTGATGCATTTACCTGCATTTATCTTTTCAAATAAGGGAAAAAGTTTCGCCTTGGGTTCTTCTGGACGATCCTGGATTTCTTCTACCCAGAAACCCATCACAATCCGAGAATTTTCTCCAACACTCCTACACACATAATACCAAACTCACTCAATTCATTCCATAATTATAATTAAACGCTCCCATCACACAAACGATTTCCTGGTACGCATTTAAATACCAGTTTAATCTGTTACCTAAACCGCCCATTTAGTACTTTGCCACATCTAATAGAGACTCAAACAAACTGAAGAAAATCCAGTAAAACAATAATTTTTTGTGTCATAAAAATCACAGTTCTTACAATTAATACTACTATGTACTAAAGAACATATATATCCTAAGAATCGAGAAGATACCCTTTTTTAATCTTCACCTCTGGATTTGGCAACAAAATGGTTGGGCTGGTGAGAGTAATAGTAACAAATGACTTACCAATGTCCGGCTTTAATAAGGCATGTGATATTAATATTTAAAAGGTGCCATTCTTGGAGAAAGAATCCTTATATTGGTAACAATATAGTTTACTTAACAAATACTAACAAGTTAAACATAAAAGGCTTACCATCGATTCTTTAGAAACTTTCTGTGCCATAAGAAGAGTTCCATTAGCATGGTTCTTCATTCAACTTGTACTTTGAGATGTACATATTCCGGCTTGAAATGCCTGATAAATAATATTTTCATAATCGAAACAGTAAGTTAATACTGGTCATCTTTTGTGTGAATCACCATATGTGCCATGAAGAAATCTAGATTCGATGGTCTGTAACGTGTTGATTCAGATTCAAAAATGACCCTTAGATCCTTATATTCAGAGTTGAATTTCCTTCCCACAAGGTCAGACATGACCTTCTTGGTATCCTTAGCTGCTACATGGCATAGTATGCTATGGCACTTTTTCATTATTACTTTGGATATCAGTTCAGATTTTCTTCTTGCGTCTGTGGCAGGTGGTGGTGACAAACTTTGTGGTACATCAGGTACTCTTTGTGCATTTTTCTGCTCTTTTTATAACTTTTTCCACAGCTTTCTGTTTCAAACAAGAAAAAGTTTATCATATAATATCCAATAAAATATGGTAGAAAAAAGAACAAAAATATAGGAATTCAGACATTGAATAAACAGTCATGTAGCATACTGCAATAAACAGTCAGGTGGGTCCTTTTTCTGAACCTCGTGGACACGAAACCAAATGCGGGATCCAACATTTGTTGGAAGAATAATTAAGGGTTTAAGAACACATCTCTACAAAGCGACTGCAAACCATTTCTCGGGTCAATACCATTCACACCATCACGCTTAACTTGCTTTGCCAACGGCGGCGTCTTGCAAACAGCAGCATTTCTCACAATAGCCTTAATTAGCTCATTATGATACCTCACATTCTCTCTACCAATCAAATGCACACAATGCTGATCAAATTCCGATTTCCCAACCTTGAGACTTAAATACCGCGTAAGCAGATTAAAAATAAGTCAACAATTTAGTGTGTCAGATTTGATTAAATTAGAATCAGTAAATACACAGTTAAAATAAAATTAATAAAGTTAACTAATGAATATCATTATATATAACGAGAATTAAATCTGTATGAAACAGTGGAATTAATAATTAAAATCAATAAAAAAAAAATACCTTGTTGCGGGATCCAATATTGTGTCATAAAAATCACAGTTCTTACAATTTATACTACTATTTACTAAAAGAACATATATATCCAAAAAATCAAGAAGATACCCTTTCTTAATCTTCACACGGTTGGGCTGGTGAGAGTAATGGTAACCAAATGGTTTACCAATGTCTATTCATTTCGTCCATTTTAGTCGTTTTTAGCATCTGTTTCTAGACACGCTATTTGTTTTGATTCTTGATCACCGATAGAAGAAAAAAAGTTTCTGTGCAATATCAATATATAAATACAACTACACCTAATGATGTATCGATGCAACTAAAATACGTACTATTGTCAATTATGCTAAGTAGTTACATGTGTAATACTAACCTCCGCACAGTTCTTCGGTAGCACCAGCCACCTATTCTTCCCACTATCAGTGGCAGTCAATACCTTTTCAAATAAGGGAATAAGTTTCACCTTGGGTTCTTCTGAAAAATCTTGGATTTCTTCTTCCCCGAAACCCATCACAATCCGAGAAGTTTCTCCAACAGTCCTACACACATAACACCAACTCCCTCAATTCATTCAATAATTTTAATTAAACACTCCCAGCACACGAATGTTTTCCTGGTATGCATTTAAATACCCATTTAATCAGTTACCCAAACAGCCCATTTAGTACTTTACCACATCTAATAGAGACTCAAACAGACTGAAGAATCAAGTAAAAAAATAATTTATTCTGTCATAAAAATCACAGTTCCTACAATTTATACTACTATGTACTAAAGAACATATATATCCAAAGAATCAAGAAGATACCCTTTTTTAATCTTCACCTGGTTGGGCCGGTGAGAGTAATGGTAACCAAATGGTTTACCACTGTCCTGCTTTAATAAGGCATGTGAAACAATCCTTATATCAGTAACAATATAGTTTACTTCACAAATACTAACAGGTTAGACATAAAAGAATTACCATATATATATTCTTTAGAAACTTTCTGGACCATGAGAAGAGTTCCATTAGCATGGTTCTTCATCCAACTTGTACTTTGAGGTGTACATATTCCGGGCATGAAATGCCTGGTAAATAATGTTGTCATAATCAAAACAGTATGTTAATACTTGTCCTCTTTTGTGTAAAAAGGTCTACGATTTCACCATCGTCAGAAGCCACAACATACAAAATTTATGAATTTTATAAAAGCAAAACTACGATAAATTTTAGATCTAAAACTCCATGGCAAGAACTTGTGTTCAGAAGTTTTTAGATCTGACAAATACGTAACATAAAAATTTAAGAACTAACATATAACACAAAAAGCATAAATGATGCAAATATTATTAAAAAAAAATAAACTTATAGAAAATCAAATAATCTAAACAAATGTGTTGATTGATTTACCTTGTTTGGAGAGTCATGGATTAAATGAAAAATAGTTTGGATGATTGGAATCAGATCGATGTGGGCACAAATATTTTAGGGTTTTGATAACAAAGTAGTAGTACTATACGGCTGTTTAAATAAGAGTGATATGTTTTAAAAAGACCCCTTTGATTATGGATATGTTATAAGAATTGTCAAAATTATAACGTTGTTGGCATATCTAGTAAAATCTATGTAGATGACTAGATGTATATATATTTTTTTTTTGGTAAAGGGTTCCCCGGTAAATCATCTATGTAGATATTTTGCTTTTTTCTATATGTTTTTTAGTGTGTTTAGTTGGTTTGTTTTGGTGTTTGTATATCTCGGGTAGTTTAAATGAAGCTACAAGTTTAGTATTGTATACTAATGGTTATTCAAATTGTTTGTCTCATAATAAGAGTTTGAGGATGCTGGAGCGTTCTAAAATCACAAGCGGCCTTTTTGAATATGGGAAAGTTATTCACGAAGCCCTTGATAATATTTTCAACAAACAGACTTGGGCAAGATTGGTTACAAGCATCTCCGACTCTTAGTGTTCCGTCGTTTAAGGTTCTGTCGACTAACCTTTCTGAGCGAGACTATGAGATCTCGTTTAAATCCTATAATGTGGTTATTTGGCGCTTAAAATTGTGTATCCTGAAATAATGCCACAAAAGGAAGCTAGTTCATTGAATAATCAAAAAGCATTATGATGTAAAAAGCAATTTACCGTAAAGGCAGGTAATTATTTTTTATGGACATATGAAGCTGTCGGTATTTAGAACTCACCATAAAATTTGTTTAAGATACAGTCAGACTCATTCTCATATCAATGGCCGAACAACAAGTCGATATATAATAGGGAGCTCATCATTATGAGTATCATTATTAAATTTGCGGTAACCAATAGAAACACGCACATTGTTTCATTTGTTATTGGTATAACGTAAAATACACTAGCAAATGAAGTATATTGTAAGATGACGTCATCACAAAACTTTTTGATAAAATTAATATAATGGGTAATAAAAAAACCAAATCCAATTTTGTAACCTTACTTTAGTTACTACCTGAGAGGTGTTATCAAGCTAAAACGAGTAGGTTGATTGCTTTCATTGAAGCACTTATAATCGATCTCTTACTAATTTTGCGTTAAAATTACAATTGATTGAGGAGACAAACATGAAACCTAATAACTTGCTTCAAAAACAACCTTGAACCTGAACATGCACCACTTAAATCAAAGTTGACCTTGCACCGGCAAATATAACTTGAAACTAGAGCATTGGTATCTTGATTGAAGGTGGTTTCGCGTGCTTACATAATTTCTAATTAGTTATAATGAAAGTGTCGGAGTCCATAATATTTCAAAAGTCGAGTCACATTACACATTTGAGTGTAAGATTCTCGATCCTATGAAAAGTATAACATTTCTGAATTCTAAAAAATACATCAAAGCTTGACTCGTGGATCACTTCCCATCTTCCATCTGACTTTTTTTATAACTACTCATTTATTCTCGATTTTCCCACCCAATTTACTCCTCACCAACAACCTCGTTTTCATATCCACCAAAAATCATCTCCTTCTCCATCTATATTCACTCTTAAAATTAATACATACTAATAATAAAGTTGTTAAAAATGTGATCTTCAACGAAAAGAAAAAAAAAAAAGTTCGTCATTAGGAAAATTGATGAACAACGTGATGTTTGTCATAGTTGAATCAATGGTCACCGTATGAAAACTTTGTTCATCAATGAAAACTAATGAAAAGTGTGTTGTTCATAATAGTAGAATCAAAGTTCATTATATAAAAACCTTTTATCATCAACGAAAAAGTTGCTTATCCTAAGAACAGAAAGTGGTCATCAAATAAACATAAAAATTGTCCGTAACTTATAGAGTTTTGAGAAGTTGTTCATCAAAATCAACATTTCATTGTTCATAAAAAATATATTCTTCATTTCTAAATTGTTTATTCACCTCTAAATTATTTATTTATGTTTATGTCAAGTATCAAATTTAAAATTACTATAAATAAATATGTATTGTTATCATCATTTGGGAGATGAGAAAGAAAAATAAAAAGGGGATGATTGGATGAAAAAGAAATATGAGAATGGTGCAGCTTTTAGATCTATAAAATTGTTCTCGCCTCACATATTCAATCCCTCACCTCGAGTGTAAAACATCAAAATTAAAAGTACTCCGATTTTATCACATAATATAGCAACTGCAACTAAAATACACAGCACACATGCTTGTTACATAGTTAAACTTGATTAAAGCTTTAACCAATTCGAATTTTATTCTTTTGTGTATTTGACCTTGTGCCAATTTGTATGCTACATTTATAATATATATTTTGCCTTATTGACAAAAAGATACCATAAGTGACAAATGTACTAACTAGCGATCCATTAGATAAAACCTGTTGGCCCATACCTAATATATTATCATCATACATTCGAGGTTTGAACATGAAACAAACAAAAAATGTGATGAACTTAATTTATGTCATTTTGATCAGTTTGCAGTCCTTTGTGAAATGAGAATTGTTGTACTAAAACCATGTTAGAGATGAAGCATGTTGTGGAGAACTTAAATCAGTTTGATTAGAACAACACGCTAATTAATGGCTCAAAACTTGGCTACAAAGTCAGAATACATCAGCGTTGAAATAAACAGAAAGAAAATAGGACCTACCTGTACCCAAAAAATTAGGCGTTAATCATGTACAAGGGTATACTTGGAGCAAAAAAAAAACCTGTTAGCATCATGACTTTGACATATAAGCAATTGAGAGTGAAACCATCACAACCAACCAGCCCATCCAGGAAACATATTACACAGGCGATCAGGATCTATTGCATCCTATATGAGTTGTTGAACCTAACAAAAAAAAAACACAAAAACAAAAATTTTGATTGATCTTAATCATGTAATGGAGAACATAAATTCGTTTGATTAAGAAGTAAAAATTTATACGTATTATGAAACCTACTAAATAATTCTCAGATAATTAGAAGAGAAATGAATTACTATAACTTTTACACTCATGTTTGACAGAGAGTTTATTAACATAAAAACAAAAATGTGGAGAAAATTGTTTCGTGTTGGCCAATTAGTGTTTCAGGTAATCCCAACCCCAACCCATTTAAATCATTTGCCATATCCACCCACCGACCCATTTTTTCCACCCTTCTCATCTTTTATATAATACAAGAATTACATCATTTCGGAGTGTTTTTGCAAAACCCTTCTCATTGAAAAAAAAATTAGACCAATAGGAGAGCTCGATTTTGACACATAAGCAAAACCAAGCAATATGATTGGCCAATAAAAAGTCAAAATTGAATTGATTTTGGTCAAACTTTAATAAATTTGGTGGAGAATTTGATTGATTAAAAAAACACATAAAAATATAGGTGTGTGATATTTATGAAAATAGAAACTTAAGAAAAGATGAGGTAATTAATAAAACCTTAGTGGTTAAGTGTAAAATTACAAGTCTCCATGTTTTTTAATAACTTTAGAAAATAAACAAATAACCCCTTACACTTCATACCCCCTATACTTTATATTGTTAATGTTGTTTAAAATTACATGAGTAATAGTATTAGTTTTTTTGACTTTCATCTTTTAAAATAAATTTGGTAAATATGCGAATTAGTTTTAATATACGTTAAATATTTTTTAAACTAATGTTAGTTTTAAACTTTCATCCATTAGAATATATTTTTAAATAAGGATTTATGTTACTATTTAAAAGTTTAATTTATGCGTACACGGGTTTGAAATACAGTTAAATTATTAGTAACAAGAATATAAATATCAAGTAGTAAGCATGAGTTATTGTGATATAAAATAAATATACGTGATTCTACTTATAACAACGACTCATGAAATTGTTATTTAAAATTTATATATAGATATCCATAAAAATATTTTAAAAACTTTACGGAACATATTTTAACTTTATCAACGCTCATTATGTGCCACTAAACTCGCACATTTTGTACAACATAATATCAATAGTTAAAGTTAAACAACAACATTAACCTCAAACTCAACATCTCTGTCAGTTAAAAATGTTATACAAAGCTAATTATTAAAAAAAAATAATAATAAAATAAAAAAAAATATCGGCTAGATAGTCATTCTTTAATATAGAAGGTGTTTTTCTTAAATTATAAAAAAAAAATGCACGCATCACAATCCTTATTTGATAAGAATCACCTCCTAAATCAAAAAAAGAAAAACTACATAGGTGATAACCTAACTTTATTCATTGACTTGATGTTTTAAAAAAAAATAATAATAATAATAATAAAATAAATAATAATAGTTGGTTGTTGTAAAGGAATTAAAAGTATGTACATGAGAATTATTCAGCAAGAATATATAGTTTTTAATTAGGTTATTACGTTACTATACTGCGATAATGTTATTGACTTGGTAATCAAGGATGTGAGATACAAGCATTAGGCTGCATGCAATAATCAATCGGTCGAGTCGGTCGTCACCATTGTGGGGAGAAGGTCGCGACTGAGAAACATGCGAAAATGAGTTGGAGTCGGTCTCAAGCTCGACCGACTATTTTTTTGTATTTTGATCCACACCTCCCACACATTTAATGTTTAGACCGTTTGTGACTAAAAAAAAAAAAAAAAATACACAACTAAACAACACTTCAATTCATAAAATCTCACACTTTTTTCTATTAAAAATGTCTAAGAAAACACCACAACAATAAGCAAAAGACCTCATCTTCTATTTCAAACCAATCGACCCATCTTTGCCCGCATTTCAACGACAAAAAATGCAAGAACTCAAAGACTTGATCAAGGAACAATACAACCTAGATGATTAGTTTTTATGTTGTAATGTTTTAATAAGTGTTGTAATGTTTTTATTTTAGTTGAATTAGTATGTAACGTTTTAAATATGAATGAAATTTTAGTTTGTGTTAAAAATGTTTTTTTTTTAAAAAAAAAAAAAAAAATTGGTCGCCCTTACTGTGGCACTGAATCGCCTGCAAGTCGCTGGAGAGAGAATGCTGACGTGGCAGAAAAAGTAAGGGGGATTGACCCTTATTCATAGTCCTTATTGCATGCAGACTTATTCTATACTTACGATTTATGTGTAAACCCCTTTTTGCTTATGAATAGAATCCGAAAGAGACCTCAACAGCACTTTGGCTTATACCTTATTTAGCGGATAGTTTTTAGTAAAATTTTTTATGGTTTAACTTTTTTGTTATACATACCAACTTTTAGTAATTTTTTTTTTTTAAGTTTTATTGAAACTTTCTACACTTAATATTTGTGTTTTTACTATAAACACACTAAGCTATGATAGAATTAGTTGGGAGTTCAGGGGTTTTTTACTAAGCTTCTCAAAAAAGCTTATAGTTTTATCATAAACTTATTGTGTTATGGTAATTGAATAAGCCAATAAGCACCTTTAATAAGCATAACCAAACACCCCTTTAGTTCTAATCTGAAGATTTCTGATTTGATGTTATGACTAACTTTGTTGTTATCCTCACTATAATGTAACATGTTAGTGGTTTTTGCAGTTTTATGATCTTATTGCACACACTAAAGTGTAATGCAATTTGTTGTGTGCGCTTTTTAGAGGAGGATTAAATATCAACACATGATTGTCATGAAAGGTTAATGTACCAAAGATGTGTTTTAGTGCCTATATGGGGAATTTTATGGTAGGAATTCTTTTCGGAGTGTAATTTGTCTTTGAATGAATTAATAAAACTTAGCAGGTGTTTGCCGTCATTGATAACACTATGGGTGTCAACCAACGGTCTAAAATATGGGTGTGTTTTACCTTGATTATTTAGGCCAATTGTGAAGAAATGCATTAAAGTGAAAGGTCGGTAAGGATTCAAACAATCCTAAAAGACTTGCGGATGTACTCTGTCATTTTTTATGCATTTATAATTTACTTATACAAGTAATAATAATTTCCTTATATAGTTCGGGTTTAGAGAAAAATTATTCTTATACATTATAAATAATCGTAAGATTAAATTTGAGTTCTACCAATTACATTTTTTTTGTTTCTCTTTATGTAATAAAGAAACTATAGTGTAAGCATCTATGTTAATTTGGTAATTTTATGATCAAACATGAGAAGTAAATAGCACAAAACGAATTTTAAGTGGTTCATTTCTTAATCGATAATAATACATAATCGATAATAATACATAATCATATTTTATTTTTAGTCCACTAAGTAAAACTATTTGAAACATGTTAAGTGGTTCATTTCTTAATCGATAATAATACATAATCAAAACGAAATTTTAAAAACCCTGTGCGTGCACAGGTATTATAACTGGTAATAAAATATACCAAAGAAAGTTACCTGTCCGTGCACACTTCTCATTTAACCCTCTTCATATCCATCAAGTTTCTGCTTAACACGCAAAAGAGCAGGCGCCGCATCTTTAGTTCCTTCATATTGATCTTCGGAGTCCTCCAGATCATCATCAGTTTCCTGATATGGAACAAGAATACGGGATTGTTAAATGGGAAAATAATAATGTCGCTTTCATTCAACCAAAGTATCAATGTTGCATGCAATTAATTATCTTTTGGCGTTCCAAAGCCTTTAGTGGTGATAAAGCTCACTTATATAAAGGATCATGGATAAAAACCTGTTGGTTTTATAGAAAAAATAATAATAGTCGTGTGTTAGGATCGAACTTGAGATCACGGGATTGCACACAATACGTATGAAGAGAAAAAGTAATAATTATTTATAAAATGTTATAATTAATTATTAAACACAAAATAAATAATAGTAATTAGTATTTAATGATTAATGACTAATTATCTATTAAACGAAGATTAGGAAAGTAATACTAGGCAAAATTTGGAAACAAGAGAAGGTTCTGGAAACCCCTTTGGGGATCCATGGCCGATCGGCATAGAGGGGAATCACCTCCTTATGTGCCTTGAGCTCTAAGTTTTGAATAGTATATAAGCAAACTCAAGATGCATGTTTTTCTCATAACTTGTACACACATCTTGGTGTTTTTCTCTCCTCTCTTTTCCTTGGTCGATCCATCAAAACAAACCCCTTAGGGTTTCGATTTTCATAGATCTAAAAAAGGTTTTGTGTTTATTACTTGCATAAACTTTTCTTGAATTAGTACGTGTGTATAAAAATGTGAATCAAACACACTATTGTTTGATTCTTGGATTGAATTACAAAAGAGGTAAGGGGTAATTCTTGTAATCCATATAAATCCTAATTAGGGTTCTTGTTCCGGAAGATTGCTTTGATTCTTGTTCGGGCTAAAATCACAAAGGTATGTTTACTATTTAATTATTGATTAATTAATTACATGTTATTCGATCTTGTTATAATTGCTTCCGCTATGCTCACTTTGATGTACTTGGTTTATTTATATGAATGTCATGATATACTAATTACAACAGTGGCATCTAGAGCCATTATAATGTGTAATTAATTATCGAAACGCATAAAAATTGGATCTTGATTCGTTTAGTTACATGTTTTTAGGGTTTATTTGTTAGCTTCCTAACCCTAAAATATTTTATGGGTTGATTGACCTTATTAGGGTTTTAGGGTTTATGGTTTTTATTTTTTTAATATGATTAGAAACCCTAGGATGTCATGTAATTGTTATGCGTTTTAGTAAACGATCTTGATGCAATATATTAATTGTTAAGCTAAATCCATGAAAAAGTGCATATTTGCATGAATTTTTATATTGTGTTATAATTTAAATGGTTTAAATTATTTATATTAATTAATGGTTAAGTTATATCGAAACATGTAAATTTATTAATAGATGTCGAATTGGGGAAGACGCCAATATTAAGTATCAATTATGTGCTATGTGGTATTTATTTAATTTTGACTTACGCAATCGATTTATCGATGTATGTGGCTCTTTTTCCTAGAAGAAGAAAGCCTTAGTTGAATTAATACGTTATACACCTAGATTTGATTATTAATAGGACTATTGAATAAGATTTGCATGTGGCTACATGTTTTATACAAATTTAATTGTTATGATTATGTATATTTGTTTATTTAGTTGTTTTATTTTTTATTGTACATTACTTGTTTTTGTTTATTAATTGTGTTAGACATGTTTATAAACGAAAAGGGTAATTTTTGAATAGAAAAATAATACGGACTAAATAATGGCGAAATTGTTTTGGTTTTTAAGAATAAATTTCAAAGGATTGGTTGATTGATGTTTTTGTGCATAGTGTGCGAAAGGTGGACCAAAGGTTGCCATCCAACGTACTTGTAGAGAGGGGTTATTAAAGACCATGCACCTACCGGTTCTCTACAACTCCCTGGTTGCCGACCCTAGACTTACCTATATAGCTATATTGCACAGGGCCACCGCTTAACGAGGGCCACAAAATTCTATGTACTTTAATATATATGTATATACACAACATGAGGCTTGAGTTTAATTAGTTCATGCACTAGTGATATATGTTTATTTTGTATGTGTTTTTAAGGGCCTCTTTGTGGTGTGGCACGGGGCGACCAAAATCCATGAGATGGCCCTGATAGAATACAACCAACATAAAAAAATATCAGTGCTGATAAACATACATTTGCAAGGCGCTATCATCCCTTGTGTGTGAGTGGAAAAGTTTTTCTGATTCATGTGAAAAATATTTATACTTGAATGACCGTGGATTGTGTAGAACAAATTTGTCGATACCACAACAGACCAAAAGGTTTTTGAATGAAGTTAAGAATGTCATCACTTAAGTCTCATGAAAAATTGTTTTGATTGGACTGAATTTGACCATTTAATTTCGGCAAAACTATTTATTAATACTAGAAATGTTAGACATGCACAAAATAGTTACCGATAGGGCCATATACTATCCCGACAAAAAGCCGACTAATGACAACATGCTATGACCGACAAACTGAACGATTGAGCTGTGTTTGAGTGTCAAACCGCTGATGATTTGTTTGTAGGCATGATAAAATGTGTTAGATGTGAGTTTAGAATGGCCATATCAAGTGCATATAAGTGCTGAACCACTGCACAATAGCCTGGCCCAAATAAAGAGATACAAAGTCAAATGGCATGGCCCAGAATAACAGAAATTATACAAACGATTACTATGTTTATTCACTGTTGAAATAGATCTGGAAAATTATAAGTCCAGGTTTTTAGGTTTTGAATTGACCACCCTAATCAAAAGTTGGAATCGAACACAATAATACAGTAATAAGCGAAAGATAAAGGATTAGAGTGTTGATATATAAACCTACAACATAGACCTAGTAATGGACATAATCCATTCATTTCATGACAAGTGTTAAACACTTATTCTCTCTCATCATTTTTCACCAATTAATTTTTCAAATGAACCAATCAAATCTTTAGGTCTTATTTTAGGTCTTAGTTTTAGGCATACAATTCATTTTCCAAAGTATTATTAAAAGATCGGAATTTCATTAACAATCACGCAAATTATTTGTAATGCTACATCCTCCTAAATTCTTGACGTTTTGGTTTTATAGGCCTAAAAAGCAATGTAATAAGAAAATTTAAAATTTGTATTTTATCCATTAACAAATTATATTTAAACGGACAAGAAGTGATAACATATATCTAACTGTTTGATACGATGTCAAAAAGATGTTGTATCTATTACCACACTCGCTATATTTTTACAATGACAAAAAAGTTGAAGACTTATGCGAATTTTTGTCATTATATGCTTTGAACATATATGGTACTCAACTCGCTAAATTTTAATTGAAATCTCATTCTCCAGTAAAATAAAACATTAAATGCAATAAGATTTAAAATTCATATTTTTAACATAACTCAAGATTAAAATTCAAAATTTTAACATAACTCGTCTTGCTTAATTTTGTATGATAACTAAAAAATTGAGAACTCAAATTGGTTATTGCATACTGGAATTCTATCTTGATATAGATCGAGTTGCTCTATCAAGATAGATGCCCGAATGCAATAACATAATGGTAATCTCAATTTAGTTGAACCAAGTACATGAGAGTATATAAGCAAGGATAGTTTCTTTTGTTTAGCCATGTGGGACTGATAACTCAAAGTCAAAAACAAAAAATTAATTTGGGTAAAGAAATCGCTTATTAAACAAAGACACCCATAAACTTTATGTTAGTCATGTAACATTTTAAAAAGCATTTTTTTATAACATGAATAGTCCTGAAAGATCATTCCAACTCTATTATAGTATAATGGCATTGATAAGACCCGGTTAGGGATTGTATTAGGATAAGGCATCACTTTTTAGCGTGTGCGAGCTCCTTAAGAAATAGAAGAGAAGAACTAGAGAATTATTGATCTTAAACTTGATTGAATCATTCATAGCATTATGACATCTTAAATACTAGTTTATGAGATAACTCTCACAAACATAAGACTTATCCTAACATGACTCAAAACATATCCTAAACAATTACTCAACACTTATCCTAATAAACATAATAATCAAACTATGATAGTTATCTAACAAGCGGGTGTAAGCTCCTTAAGAATATTAGAGATATTTTTATTTGACAAATCTTAATGACTTTCATTCATCGTAAAACATTAAATAATAGTTATGAGATAATCTCACACAAATACTAAGACTTATTCTAACACGAAGACTTATCATAATACGACTCAAACACTTATCCTAAACATAGTAAACTATGACACATATCCTAATCATGGGCGTAACACTCTCCACTCCTTCAAGAACAACCTTGTCCTCAAGGTGTTGTCTAAAAAAAAAAAAATCTTGATTCCAGGATCCGATATCCTAATCCTATGTTCCACTCCTGTCGTTCTCTTGCCTTTCGCTACCGCAAACAATACCTTTTTCCTCTTCTGCCTTCCACTACCTTGGACATAACACAACACCATTCTTTCGCCTTTCACTACCCATGCCATAACACTCCACAATCCTTCAAAAATCACCTTGCTCTCAAGGTGATACGAAGAATATGTAGATTGAGAGTCCGCTAATTCCACGGTTAAATTCAAATTTATTTCATCCAAACGACTATCAAATTCACCACCTCCATCCTTAAGTGTCGATATCACTCTACTCAACTCATCCTCGCCAACCTTAAGCGCTTTGCCACAACCCACAACCTCTTCAACTCCAATATACTCATCAACATTCACTGACCCTTCAGCTTTAGGTGAAGCAAATTCACCCTCTAATGGTAAGATGACATCTATTTTCTTTTCAACGATGTGCTTTTTCTCTTCCTTTGCAATTGTCTCAAAACGAACCTAGGTCATACGAGCTTTGAAGAAGTCTTCCCCCAAAGTTAAAGAATTGGACCTCAAAAATTCTCAAATATCTAGGTTCGCGATGCGTGTTTCCGCCGCACGGGTCAATGAAAAAGCTTCATCTAGAGTTTTCGGATTTGACCGTAAGAGTAAACATTGTAGATCCAGTTTAAGTCCGGAGATATAAAACGATGTATGTAAACAATCAGATATCCCTATAACTCGATTTGCAAGTACCACAAACTCACTCTCATATTCAGCCACCGTACCCATTTGCAAGAGCTTAGAGAGTGCGTATTCCGCGTCCTGATCGCTGCCGCCTGATGCCATGAACAATAACCTAAAAAACCAAAATTTTTTTCTGATGAACAGTACGATAAACAGTGCTTTCGTGAACAGTGCCTGTGAATAGTAGTCGATGAACAGTAACTTTTTTTTTCTTTTTATTTTTTTTTTGTTTTTTGTTTTTTTACCCTAATCAAAAACCCTCTCAACGAGAGCTTTCAATGAAAGCACCAATTGATATGACCCGGTTAGGGGTTGTATTGGGATAGGGCACCACTTCAAGCGGGCGCGAGCTCCTTAAGAATTAAAGATGAAGAAGACAAGATATATTTTTTTTATTTGACAAAGCTTAATGACTTTCATTCATTGTAAAACATTAAATACTAGTTATGAGATAACCTCATACAAATACCAAGACTTATCCTAACATGAAAACTTATTCTAATACGACTCAATCACTTATCCTAAACATAATAAACTATGACACATATCCTAACACTCCCCACTCCTTCAAAAACCACCTTGTCCACAAGGTGTTGTCTAAAAAATCTTGATTCCGGGATCTCATGTTCTTCTTTGAATTTTAGCCTCCATTCCCATGGCAACATCCATGTTTTCAAAAGTTACTAATAATAGCAATGTCCTTGATGTGCTGGTATGTACCCACTTTAGAATAACAACCAAACTCTCACCAATATCAAAAATACCATCTATCACGTTATTAACCACATCAACACCAATATATTCATAAGCATCTAACGACTTTTTAATCTCAGGTGAAGCGATTTCACTTTGTAATGATGGAATTATATCTGATTTCTTTTCAATCATATGCTCTTTCTCCTTTTCTGCAATTGCCTCAAAACGAACCTCGACTATATGAGCTAAGGAAAAGGCTTCTCCTAAAGTTGTAGGCCTTGCCCTCAACAGTTCCATTTTTAACGTCAGTTTAAGTCCGGAGATGTAAAACGATGTTAGTAAAGATTCAGAGATCCCTGTTACTCGATTTGCAAGTACCACAAACTCACTATCATATTCGGCCACATTACCCATTTGCAAGAGCTTAGAGAGTGCTTATTCCGCGTCCTGATCGCTGCCGCCTGATGCCATGAATAATACTAAAGCGATTAATAACTCAAAAAATATTTTTTTTCTGACGATAAACAGTACTCCGGAATGAATAGTGCCGATGAATAGTACCTGGTGAATAGTACGATGAACATTTTTTTTTTTTTTTTTTTTTTTTTTTTTTTTTTAATTGGAACCCTAATTTGGTAGCCCTCTCAATGAAAGCACCAATTGATACGACCCGGTTAGGGGTTGTATCGGGATAAGGCACCACTTTTAGCGTGCGCGAGCTCCTTAAGAAATAGAAGAGAAGAACTAGAGAATTATTGATCTTAAACTTGATTGAATCATTCATAACATTATGACATCTTAAATACTAGTTTATGAGATAACTCTTACAAACATAAGACTTATCCTAACATGACTTAAAACATATCCTAAACAATTACTTAACACTTATCCTAATAAACATAATAATCAACTATGATAGTTATCCAACAAGGGTGTCTCAGACATAAACACTAGAAGACAGTCATACGGTCCAGGCGGACTGAGCGGCTTCTCATGTTTTCTTAGAACATTGTTAAAACATTATGAGTTGCGTATTATTTACGTCAATGATAGAATTAAAAACACTGAGTTATAATAAACATGAAAAAAGGTCACTCAGCTCGTATAAGGAGAAAATATCCAATTCTCATAGAATAACTGCTTATTCATGATTACTAGGTTCCTTGTGAAACTGACGAAAGATGAAAGTAGATATTTTGGACCTAGTACTCAACTCTCTAAACTCTATAAAACCACTAAACAGTTGAAAACTTTAATATATAAGAATTATGAAGTAAACTTGCTAATTTACCTGAATCATACACATCACATAATATAAACAAACAAAATTTCTTTTATGTGCCGAATGTGGGACTAAATGCTTAAAATTTCTTTTTGTCGGCTCATGTGAATAAACATTTAACATGAATGACTGGATGGCAGAGACATATGTGTCTATACTATTAAGAAGACTCATTGCTCGAGTAAAAATGATTAAATTTAGTGTTATCTATTATTCATTGCATTGATTCCGCTTAACTTTTGATGTTATAACAACAATGATTTGTTATAAACCTTTGATGTTATGGCAATCATAACTACACTAAGACTAATACTAAGAAGCTAAAATATGATGCACGGATGATTGTAAGTTCTAATATCAATACCAACAATTTCCACGTCTACCAGTAAAGCCCACTTCGACAATCAAACAACGTTGCAGATGTCTATAGTCAAGTAGAAAATCTTCAGTTGCGACTCATCACCACAAGTGGAAATCACAAACAATAAACCTTTTCTTTGTTTTGGACAACCATATTGATCAATACAAGCAATAGTTTCCAAATTCTCAAAAGTCTGCAAGTCTACACGATACAAATGTGTATAATTAATGTTACCTAGTTCCAGGACACTTGTTATGTACATCAACTAGAGTTGACTTACATTGCTAGTCAAAGTCTCAATCATCTTTTCATTACCGAACAGCCCATTTTCAAGAACCCAATCTTCAATCATAGCTTGCGAATTAAGAGCTTGATGATCTCATTCTAATACTTTTGCTCCATCAGAATGGATGCATGAATTTGAAAATTCATGTTTTGAACCTAACCGATCTTGCTAAATTTTTTAACATACACAAAAAGAAAAAGAACAAAAAAGCAGATATTGAAAATTCTAGCCTGCGTGCCACAGATGTTGGCTCACTTAGCCCAGAACCACCAAAACCTGGTCAATTAGGGTTAACCACATATTGTTGGCTTATATCATACGGAGCAAATTACCTACAATTTTATTAGTTGAAAATTTTCATCATTTATATATCAATTTTATTAGTTGTATTTTTGAAGGGAGTACACTAATTGCATGTGTTTAATACACAGTTATATAATAAGGGAATATATTGGCTACAATGCAATTGTAGCAAATTACCTACAATTTGTGAGTCCATGAGTTTTTCTGTAGGTCTCTAATTCATTTGCTAATGTATTTTGTTAGAGAATTTTAGCCAATTGACTACAATAAATGTAGTCAAACTATCCTCTTTCGTATATTGAATATTGCCGATGCACATCACTATAAACAAAATCTAAACTTCGAAATTTTTAACACCGGTACAATCCCATTGCTTTGACTTCTTTTATAAAGCAAGTATCTGGCCTTTTTTTTTCACGAGCCATTTCTTTTTTAGAACGAAACGCTACTAATATTCAAAATAACACTCTTTAAGAAACATCATTTTTTTTGTACGAAGTTAAATTGAAAAGAACACTTTTTTTTTAACCAACCTCAAAGCATGTTAACATGTGGTTTTGATGAATTGATGACTTGAGCATATTTACTTCTATTAGACTTTGATTAAATTCAAATTCGATTGGCTAGATATTTTAGCATAAAATATAACTTTAAATATTTCCAAAAGTAATTATTTAAATAACAGTAAAATCCCATTCAGTTACTCTTTATTGTGTATTCTTTCTTTTTAATGTGGAGCCTTTATTTTCTTTGTTTCTCAAAGATTAGCACTTTATGTATGTCGGCCTCAAAGAACAACATAGCCACAGATTTGATGAGTCAAAAAGATGAAAAACAGCCTTGACCACTCACTAATCTCAAAATATACATGTGATAAATTTTAGATCAACACTAATAGGTGTCAAATTTGTTGTGTGTTGGTGTTGATACAAAAGTTGGGCGTACCTGGTTATGGGCTTATGCTCTCGTACCAATTCCCTTCTTAGTACTTGTTACCTGCGTACTAAGAAAATAAAACAACACCGTTAGGCTTATCGAGGGATTGTCTCCCCCGATTAGACTCCGGCGTGAGAGTAAGTAATCGATTTAGGGTTATTGTGAAGAGTTAGGGTTTGTATCTCGTACCTTTGAATGAAAGATGTCATTCCTTATATAGGGGCTGAAACCGCGTAGGTTTCTTGCTCCTTACTCTTCGCACTCGTGGTGCTTATCGGGGTAAGGATATCTATTCCATGAATAGATGATCCTTATCGCATACCCGGTTAAGTTTGGTTGGGCTTTGGGCTTTGTGAGTCCAAGCCGTGTTTATTACGGCCCGTTATTTATTATAATAGCCCACTCGTGGTGGGTTTGGACCGAGTAATGTTTATCATTTGGGCTCATGGCCCATATATAGACTATACGTCATCATGTCCCCCCAGTCTAGTGTGCGCGGCTCGTAGCCGCGGATACTAGACTAATAGTAACAGCGGTAAGCGTAGCGGGAAATCATTGAAATATTGCCGCCCATTTAGAGTGCAATGCACCTAGTCATAGGTATGTCAAATGTATACCTCAAAAATTGGGGGTAGTATCCACGTGGGCCTCGTAGATCGGGAAAAAGTGCATGTACCGGTTCAGTTCCAGCCACACGTTTTCGGTAGTGGGATCCACGTGGAGTGAAATTAGGGTTTTTACCACCCTATATAAGAGTCACCGCCCCCCATTTTTACACACACACAGTAAAACACACACTTACTCACTATTCACTTTCTTCTAGAGCGTTTTTTGCAAATAAACTTACTTCACTTTCGTAGGTAATTTGTGTGTGTCCCACTTAGTTTTGCAAATGAAAATGGTTGCTCAATTAGAGGATTTTCGCTCCGCGATGTCCATTGAGGACGTTACTCAGTTCACTTCCGACTATTTCGTGCCTTTGGATGTACATCCAGAGACTCCAGATGTCGACGCGTGTATAGCTGACTTCCCCGAAGGGAAGATAGGGATATACACGAAATTTTTTGAGTACGCGAATTACCGCGTACCCATATCTATTTTTCTGAGTGATTTGCTTAATCACTATCGTCTTCACATCTCTCAGCTGCACTATATAGGTGCGGCGAAGGTGTCGAATTTTGAAGTAAACTGCCGTTTACTTGCGATAGAACCGACCGTGGCCTTGTTCCGCTCCTTTTACCACACAACGTGGTCAAATGGTTGGGTTTCTTTTGCGAAGCGCCAGGGGGCGCTTCAATGTTATACGGAGAAAGTTGACGCCCTCAAGAATTGGAGGGAGTACTTCTTTTGGGTGGATGACGTTGTCTTTCCATCCCATTATGAGTTTTATACTCAGGAATCCTTACCAAGGGATGGGCGCCCCGCACCCGGTTCCTACAGGCTTGCTGATGCGCAAACTTTAGATGCCAATCGACTGGCCATTAACCCCTATCCGGAGGAGTTTTTGGTACATGTGGGGTTGAGCCGCGCTTATTTTGGCGCTGCAGATGAGGTTCCGACTTTCTTAAGTGAGGATGGCCGGGGTGGGTGTTCATCCCTTATTCTTCATGCTTTGTAAGTATTTTATTTGCGCCTTTAATAACTAATCCCTTTTGTTTGCTCTTTCTTTATTGATGCGCGCAGAGATGGATCTGTTCGCGGTGGTCAAGCTGGACAGGCCAAAGCAGGTGACCATAGGGGTGCGTCCTCTGAGGGAAGGGGAGCAGCCCCTGCTGGAGGCAACGGAGGGGCATTTGACCGTCCTTCCTGATGCGGTCCCTGAGGACACGCCACCACTTCAGGTGACGCCTGTCCAGAGTGTGCCGCCTGAACCGGAGGTGGCGCCCACTGTGGAGGTGGTGCCAAATGTGGAAGTGGCGCATGAGAAGGCGCGATCAGGGTCGTCTGACAGCATCCAGATCCTGAAACCTGAAGAGGCGCTGAGGGAGGAGGTTGCGCAGAATTCGAAGCGCAAGGGAGAGGCTGGGGCCAGTGGCACCAGGAAGAGGCGTCGACACATCATCAGAGATGCAGAGTCGAACGCGGAAGAGATCTCTACCTCCGGCGCACGGTTGAAGGTTGATGATGTTTCTCCGTTTCTGTAAGTGTGCATTTCTCTTTTCTCTCTTTTTTTTTATCATATTACTTGTTGTAATATTTGTTGATTGCTTCTGTCGCGTAGGGATGACGCTGCGAAGGATGGGGTCTGCATAGATGAGGTTTCCTCTCCGCAGAATGAAAACAGGGAGGGGAAGACCAAGGATGCTGATGGTGGCGAGGCGCAGCAGCTAATGGATGAGCTGGCTGCGACCACTGCGCGCCAAGCTGAGCTTGTTGCTCAGCTGAAAGGGAGGTATGCTGGGGAGAGCCGTGCTCTTGCCCAAAAGGAGGAGGAGTTGACGACCCTCCGTGCGCAGTTGGCGAATGCGCAAGTGGAGCTGGAGGCCTCGAGGGCGTATGCTCAAAAGATTGCTGATGATAAGGTGAGCATGTTGGCCGATCTTAGGTATGCGAGGGCGAAGCTTGAGCAAATAAAGGCTAAAACTTCCTGGTCGGTGTCTTATCTTGAAGAGAAGAGGGCGGAGCATCATGCCAGCGTCCAGGAGTTTCAGGGGCGCATCGAGAAGGCGATTGCGATGCAAGAGGAAAAACTGCGCGCCCTCAGCATAGAGTATGACGAGGAGTTGTACCCCCATCTGATGTCCACTATAGCCGAGCGAAGGTATTTTCGTTTACTTTGTCATAATTACCTTACCACCATGTTGTTTACTTACAAAATTTTTCTTTGTGAATGCAGATGGTTGATTAGCCATGGGCTGCGCCTGGCAGCCCTGAGCACACTAGAGTCCGCTGAGGTAGTGGAAGCTTTTGGAAAGGTTGTGCACTGCGCGATTGCGCGTGGTCGATTGCAGGCCATGGAGGACCTTCATGAGGCCAATCTGCTGGAGAAGAACTTGGCGGAAATCCCTGGTTACAGCCCTACGGCTTATGATGAGCTGCTGCAGGCGACGGCGGGGCTGAAGGTTCTTGAGCTGCCGCACATAGGGAAGTTGGAGCGCGATCAAGACGACCCCATAGATGTGCTGATGGCAGGTCTGACTTTGCAGCGACATCTTGTGGAGAACGCGGAAGAGGAATTAGATTACTATCTAAAACCTGATGTCTCGCAACTTCAAGTCCCTGTGTTCGCGCGGCCTCGCGATATCCTTAAGCCTTTTGCTCTTGAGAAGGAAATTCCTTTGAAAGAGGTGCTAGAGCGTCATGAGCAGAGGGTTGCCGTGAAGAAGGGTATCAAGGGCAAGACCGTGATGTGTGGCATTGGCGCTGCACACCTTCCTAGATCAGATGGCGTGGCTGTAAGCGTTCCGACCGTATCGATGCAGGATGCCATAACCTTGAGTAAGCTTAAGGAAGCGGGGAGTTCCGCCGCTCCAGAGGAGAGTCCTGAGCATCGCCATAGTATATAGGCTTTTTGTATATTTATGTATCTTTCCTTGTAATTATTAAATGTGGAATAAGATACATTTTTGTTTTAAGTTCGTGACTTAAGTATACTTGCATTGTTTGCTAAGTTTGATTATTTGACCAAGTGTCTTGGCTCGTTATATTGCTAAGCTCGTACGGTGTACTTGGTATATGCGCATCCGTCGTGGGGTGCGCACGCGAGACTTACCTCGACGTCTCGAGAGTAAGGCGCTTAGCAAGGATGCGTGATCCAATGTTGATGGGTTTGCAACTCTCTTATTCAACGAGTAAATTAGTAGGTTAACTTATCCTTTATGCCTTCGTGGGTCTTTAAGTGGTGCATGCACGCCATGTAGGCAGAAATATAAGATAAACAATATTGACATATATGCAATAAAGTAAAATGTGCTATGGAGTTAGCTAGAAACCATAACATTTTATAAATACTTGCAAGTTATTTGAAAAAAATAGAAAATACAATTCCTAGAAAAGAAAGGAAAGACAAACACTTATTGGGCACCTCGTAGGGTGCAAGTGTGTTTGTGTAAGGGCTGTAGCCTAAAAGTAACAGTTTTTGAGATTGCAGATGTTCCAAGTGCGCGCCAGGTCGTGACCTTCCATATCGCGCAGCCTGTATGCGCCGTTGCCGAGCGCATCTGTGACCTCGTAAGGTCCTTCCCATTTGGGTCCGAGCTTGCCAGTGTCTTCTGCGTGACTCGCATCGTTGGCGCGGTAAACAAAGTCTCCTGGTCTGAATGAAGTATGTTTGACTTTTGCATCATAATACTTCTTCATATTTGCCTTAGCCTTTGCTTCGCGTATAGCTGCGCGTTCGCGTCTTTCTTTCAGTATGTCTAAGTCTATGCGCCATTCCTCATCATTTGTCGTGACGTTGACCTCTGCTGTGCGTATAGTTGGCATTCCTATCTCGGCTGGTATGACGGCTTCTGTTCCATAGACTAGGGAAAATGGCGTGTCGCCAGTACTGGTTTTGATTGTCGTGCGATGCGTCCACAAGACGTGCGAGAGCTCATCTAACCACTTTCCTTTGTGTCTGTCAAGGCGCGCTTTTATTCCTTCGCCTAGACTGCGATTTGCGCGCTCAAATAGGCCATTGGTTTGTGGGTGTTTGACTAAAGCAAAGTATTGTATGATGTTCAATTGTGCGCACCAATCTTTGAATGGGTTATCACAGAATTGTTTTCCGTTGTCTGATATGATCTCGCCTGGTAAGCCGAAGCGACAGACAATGTTGTCCCAAACAAAGCGCTTGACTTGGTTTCCCGTAATGTTCACCACCGCTTTTGCTTCGATCCACTTTGTGAAGTAGTCTATGGCTACGATGAGGAATTTTACTCCTCCAGCTGCAACAGGGAAAGGTCATGCGATGTCAATACCCCATTTGTAAAATGGCCATGGTGAGGTAATTGGTGTCGGCTCTTGTTGTGGTCGGCGCGGAATTGGTCTATGTACTTGGCAATTACTGCATTTTCTTATCAGATCGCGTGCATCACGATGCATTGTTGGCCAATAATATCCTGACCTTAGAGCGCTTGCCACCACGGATCGTGGCCCTGAGTGCATGCTACATGATCCAGCGTGAATTTCACGGAGAACGTATTCTGCTTGAAGGGGTCCAACACATCTGAGCCATGGCTGTAAAAAAGACCGTCGATAGAGTACATTGTCGCGTAGTTCAATTCGTTGCGCTGCGCGGCGTATTCTTCGAGCGTCTTTATGATCTTGGGGTAGGACTCCCTTGCTAATAAATTCGATGATAGGTGTCATCCATGTAGGATCTTGTTCTACTATCACCGTTGATATCTCCCTCTCCAAGATTGACTTGTTTTTTTAGGGTTTCTACCAATACCTGTTTTGAGAGGTGTGCGAAGCTTGTGGATGCGATCTTGCTGAGTGCGTCCGCCTTCTTGTTATCTCCTCTAGGCACCTATTTTATTGTGAACCTATCAAAGTTTTTGATCAAAGATTTTGTCTTTTCCAGGTATTGGGTCATGTGTTCATCCTTGGCCTCATATTCACCTAGCACGTGGTTAGCGACCAGTCGCGAATCTACGTTTGCTTCTAGATTGCGAACCCCCATTTGAATTGCAATCCGTAGTCCAGCTAGTAGGGCTTCGTATTCTGCCTCATTGTTTGTGGCTGTGAATTCAAAGCGTAGCGCATAGGTGAATTCCATACCTTCTGGATTTGTAAGAATAAGACCTGCGCCTGATCCTTCTACACATGAAGATCCATCTGTGAACAGAATCCAGGGTTCCTGTAAATCTGTTTTAGCTGCAGATGTTGGGTTGTCGCTGTCTGGCTTCTCTACAATAAAATCGGCTAGGACTTGTCCTTTGATTGCAGTGCGCGGTCTGTATGAGATGTTATACTCACTCAACAGTACACTCCATTTTTGTAAGCGTCCTGATGCGTCAGGCTTAGAGATAACTTGTTTGATTGGCTGATCAGTGATTACAACTATCGGATGCGCTTGAAAGTATCTGCGCAACCTTTTGGCTGCGAACACTAGAGCCAGGACCAGCTTCTCCATAGCGCTGTAGTTAGTCTCTGTTTTCTTTAGGGCTTTACTTACGAAATATATGGGTGTCTGGACGGAGTTCCGGTCTGTCAATAGAACGACGCTGACTGCTCCATGGGTTGCCGACAAGTACATGATTAGTTCTTCCCCTGGTCGCGGTGCGACAAGTTTGGGAAGAGATGCCAGATGGTTTTTGAGTTGTTGGAAAGCTTCTTCCGCTTTGGTAGTCCAGCGAAAGTCTCCCTTTTTGGTACACTTCGTGAGTGTTTTAAAGAGGGGGAGAGATTTGTCTGCTGACTTAGATAAGAAGCGGTTCAGCCCTGCCAATTTTCCATTTAGTAACTGGACTTCTTTTAGTGTGCGCGAGGAGGGGAGATCAATGACGGCCTTTGTCTTTTCTGGGCAAGGCTTGATTCCATCAGGTTCTATCAGGTATCCAAGGAACATCCCTTCGGTCGCGCCAAAGGTGCACTTTTTTGGATTTAACTTCATGTTGATCCGTCCCAACGTTCGGAATGTTTCCTCGATGTCGCGCACCAATTCGTCCTCTGTATGGCTTTTTATGACAAGGTCGTCGACATAGACTTCCAAGTTTCGGCCTACTTGTTTTTCGAAGGCTGTGTCCACCAGTCGTTGGTATGTCGCGCCTGCGTTCTTCAGGCCAAAAGGCATTTTCGTGTAGCAGTATACTCCTTGACTGGTGTGGAAAGCTGTTTTTTCTTCATCTTCCACTGCCATATGGATCTGATGATACCCTTTATATGCGTCTAGGAAGCATTTGAAGGGGTATCCGCACAAGGATTCGACCTTCCAGTCTATCTCTGGCAGTGGATAACAGTCCTGTGGACATGCTTTGTTGAGGTCCGTGAAGTCCACGCACATCCTCCAACTACCATCGCTCTTCTTTACCATAACCGGGTTAGAAAGCCAGTCATGATAGTATACTTCGCGCATGATGCCTGCGTCTACGAGCTTATGTACTTCTTCCAGAATAGCCTGTGCACGATCTGGGGCCTGGCCGCGCTTCTTTTGTCGTATTGGAGGGTATCCTTGTCGGATTTGTAGCTTATGTTCTGTGATAGAGCGCGGTACTCCCGTCATATGCTTTGTTCCCATGCAAAGATGTCTAGGTTCTTTTGCAAGAGTGCGCATACAGCTGCTTTACCTTTGTCAGATAAAGATCCTCCAATCAAAACTTGTTGTTCTGGGTAATCTGGGTGAATAGCGACTTTCAAATTTGGCGTTTTTTCCGTGCGCTGTTCTGGAATGGTCTCTGCTTCAGTTGTTACTGCGATACATTCTCTTGGTGGTATTGTTGTGTTATAGAGAGTGACAACTCCTCCTTCCACTGGGAATTTAAGCATTCCGTGCGCTGTGGATGGTACCGCGCGCATGGATGATATTCCCGGTCTTCCAATGATATCGTTGTATGGTGAAGGAGACTTTATTACCATAAAGTTTATCCATGTTGCGGTTGAGTGTTGTTCATCTCCTACGACCACCAACAAGCGTAACTGCCCCATAGGCTAAATCTTTTCTCCTGTGAATCCTGTTAATGACGTTGTAGCTGGTATCAGCTGACTTTGGATTTCCGGTCGCAGTCTTTTGAAACAGTGATCGTACAGGATGTCTGCGGATGCTCCTCCATCAATGTACAAGCGGTGGATGTCATGTCCCCCTGTATGTATTTCAATGGTTAAGGGCTCCACGACTGCGTTGTCCGCAGCTATAGTGGGGAAGGATATCTCTTTTTCTGGAGAGAATTTTTGGCTGACTTGTTGCTTTATCCTGCGTTGCCATGATTGTATCATGTATATAGTATCAGCTTTTTCCTTTGGGGGTTCTTTCTTACCCCCGTTTCTCTGTTTATCTTTTCCCTCCTTGATGTTTTTTACGAGGTGGTCCATCCTCCCTTCTCTAACTAGCTTTTCAATTAGCTGTTTTAGTTGGACGCACTCGTTAGTTGTATGGCCCTTTTGGCCGTGGTACTCGCAGTATCCACTACCTAGGCGCTTTTCTTCTGCAGTGCGCATTGGTGGTGGTTTTGGGAAGTTCGCACCTTCTGTCACAAATATTTCTCTCGGAGTCTTAGTGAGAGGAGTATATTTGTCGTTCTCTCTTCCACTGGGATAATTCCTGCTGCGGTTGTTATTCTGATCGTTGGATTGTCTCCGCGGCTGTTCTTGTTGCCTATAGTTTGAATATCCTTTTTTGCTATCCGCAGCAGCTGCTTCTCCTTGTATAAAGGATCTGGTGCGCTTTGTTAATTCGTCAAAGGTCTGTGGAACTTTGTCATTCAGCTTGCGGATGAGTTCTGGGTTATTGATCCCATTCATGAACCCTGAAATTTTTAAGATTTCAGGACATGTTTTGACTTGTATACACTCATCCTTAAATCGTTCCATAAAAGCGCTGGTTGATTCTCCTTGACGCTGTTTCACTCTTGCCAGTTCCACAGGGTTTTTAGCGCACTTCTTTCGCTGGGTGAAGTTGAGGCGGAATGCTTTCCGTAGTTCCTCAAATCCACCGATGCTCCAACGTGGGAGTTTGCTAAACCATGTGCGCGCGTTTCCTACTAACGTGGAATTAAACATGTGGCACCATACGGGCTGTGGCCAATTTTCGATAGTTGCGGCTGATTCGAAAATTTTTAGGTGATCGTCAGGATCACCTGTTCCATCATATGTTTTCACGTTAGCGGGCATGCGTCTGCGTTTGTGGTCTGAGTAATCGCTGATACGCCGTGTAAACGCATCGATTTTCTGGCGTCGCCATGGGAGAGACATATCTTCATCCTCTTCCTTGCGACGTCTTCCTCTTGACTTCCAGTGTCCTGTTTCTTTATCCTCGTTGTCCGAGGAGTCGCTGGAAGAATAGTCTCTTTTTCGGTGCTTGCGCCGGCTTCTTTCAGAAGAAGAGCTTGAGGGATCTCTGCTTGGGGATCTTCTTCTCCCTAACCTGTCTTGAATCCTCCTACTCCCAGGTTTGGAAGATCCTTAGCTTGGCGAGTGTTGAGGCCCTAATCGATCTTGTATTCCCCGACTGCCAAGTCTAGAGTGGACATTGGTGCGCCTCTCGCTGTCTCCTGAGTATTGTGAATCAGATATCGTACCCAATCTATCATGGATAGTGGTATGTTCTGCGCGTCTTCCTCGTGGGTGACGCGATGGTGATGGTTTGCGGTGAGGACCAAAATTGAGTCGGGCTTGTAAACCCGCGCTTGCTCTTCTTGTTGCTTCTTCTTGCATGAGGGCGGTTAGGGTTTCATAATTTTGGGATACAAAGTTTCCCAAAGTTAGATTAGGTGCGCCCTCAGTTGTTGCAAGAATTTCTGCCTCAGTGTTTGGCGCCCTGTTTCGTTCGGGCGCGCCTGGCGGCGCAGTGTTGTTCACTGCAGGTGTAGCCTGATGAGGAGTGGTGAAGAGGGTGCGTTGGAGTTCCTCAATGCTTGGGACCATTGGTGTGACTTGAGTAGTTCTTATAGGTAGTTCTACTGCTAGACGAGGGGAGGTTGTTCCTGCCTCGTGGTGACCAGGCGTGCTGGTTGTCCCAGCAGTTTGTCTGGAGGTCGGATCTTGTTGATTCTTCCTCTGATGGTCACGTTTTTCTGACTGCGGAGTCCGCTAGCTTGAATTCTTATGTTTCGTCATTCTAGTTCTTAGTAGGGTCCCACGGATGGCGCCACTTGTTGATACAAAAGTTGGGCGTACATGGTTATGGGCTTATGCTCTCGTACCAATTCCCTTCTTAGTACTTGTTACCTGCGTACTAAGAAAATAAAACAACACCGTTAGGCTTATCGAGGGATTGTCTCCCCCGATTAGACTCCGGCGTGAGAGTAAGTAATCGATTTAGGGTTATTGTGAAGAGTTAGGGTTTGTATCTCGTACCTTTGAATGAAAGATGTCATTCCTTATATAGGGGCTGAAACCGCGTAGGTTTCTTGCTCCTTACTCTTCGCACTCGTGGTGCTTATCGGGGTAAGGATATCTATTCCATGAATAGATGATCCTTATCGCATACCCGGTTAAGTTTGGTTGGGCTTTGGGCTTCGTGAGTCCAAGCCGTGTTTATTACGGCCCGTTATTTATTATAATAGCCCACTCGTGGTGGGTTTGAACCGAGTAATGTTTATCATTTGGGCTCATGGCCCATATATAGACTATACGTCATCAGTTGGTTCATTCAATCATTCATGCTATGTCATCTTTTTGACTCATCAACATCACTAACTTCCCCTGCCTTAAAATTCACAAATCTCACATTTAAACACATATTACTCGATAAGATCTAATACCAGAGACTAAAAAAATAATAATAATAATAAATAAATAAAATAAAAATAAAAATAAATACAGCCTCAAACTATGAGAATAACAAAGAAAAATGAAATGGCATAAAAAAAGGTCATTACCCTAAAAAGAACCTCATCAAAACCGGCTAAACTCACCAGTATATTAGCATCGCTTTACATAAACCAAAACCAACACAACATAACCCGGAACAAAAGTAACAAAATCTAGCTAAATCTCAAGCACAAATCATGAGCCTAAACAAACTTAACCAAAACTACATAAACCAAAATTACCCGCCTAAACAACCTTAACCAAAGCCACATAAACCAAAATTACCAGCCTAGACAACCTTAACCAAAACCACATAAACCAAAACCGATCAGATATACAGATTCAACAATACCGGTGGTAGTGGCGGCGGTGGATTTAGATGAGGGAGGCGGCGAATTCAGATAATGTTTTGGTAGGAGAGGTGTTCGTGTTTTACTGTATATGTATGATGTATCGCCTTTTATATCCCGTAGGTTCGGATGGCTGAAACCACCAACAAATCCAAGAGATACGAATGTACTTGAAACTAACAAATTCAGCGATACAAAATGCAAACCACCAGAACCACCGCACGACCATCCAAAACGCCAAGTTATGGTGATGATTGTGGTGATGGTGGCAAATGGCAATTACAGTAAAGGGTTGCGTTAGAGAGGGAAGTTAGTGAGGGTTATTGTGGCGGAATTAGGTGGCGGATTTAGTTGGTGGCGCCGGTTGATGATGGGCTACATTAAGGGTGGTTTAGAGTAGAGAAAAGAGAGGGTGTGGGTTTTAAACTATTTTGTGTGCGTGTCTGGAAGTAATGACAGAGAGATGAGGTTTATATATATTATGTGTGAGCCTTAATTTTAGTTTTGCTTTAAATGGTTGAAAGGCTGTTACTATCCTTTTTTCTTACTATGATTTTGTTGACGTTATGAAATGGGCTATTACATCTTAAATGGGCTGAGTGAATGTTGGAGCTGTTACAAGCTTACATAATTGAAGATATTTATTTTTCATAATGTACTGTAATAACTTTTATTTATTTGTGTAAGGTATTGATTTATTGCAAAATAAATATAAATATTTCCATTATAAGTAAGTTGTTGAATCTGAATTTTTAAGCCTTCTATTAATAGCATGTCCCAAATGTATTATAAAGTAGTATAGATAAACCATTACTTAAAAGTACAATAATTTATTCACATTTTACAACCAATTAAAACATATCTACCAAATTAAATACAACCAATTAAAACAATCAATACAAATCACAAACCGGGTTAACCCGGGACGCTTCAAACCCGACGGGTTGAACCGGTTTAATTTGACCCGTTTTTGAACCAACCTAGCAAGTTGACCGGTTTAAATCGATCAATTTTTCGACCGGAATGGTTCAACCGGTTGAACCACCCGTGTCGAACTAGGTTTCAAAACATTATGTTTAATTCTCAAATCTTCAAACTTTTATTATTTTCGTTTATAACCCATAAACTTTTTTTATCACTAAAACTATATGTCGCTATAAAATCTCGTTGCTATGCACGGGTTGACTCTGGACACTTCAAATCCGTCGGGTTGACCCGGATTAATTAAACCCATTTTTGACCCAATCCGTCGGGTTTACCCGGTTTAAATTGACCCATTTTTTGACCAGAACGGTTCTACCGGTTCAACCACCCGGGTCGAACTGGGTTTCAAAACATTATGTTTAATCCCCAAATCCTCAAACGTTTATTATTTTTCGTTTATAACCCATAAACTTTTTTATCACTAAAACTATCTGCCGCTATAAAATCCCTTTGCTATGCACGGGTACTCGTCTAGTCAATAAATATGTATTGTTATCATCATTTGGTAGATGAGAAAGAAAAATAAAAAGGGGATGATTGGATGAAAAAGAAATATGAGAATGGTGCAGCTTTTAGATCGATAAAATTGTTCTCGCCTCACATATTCAATTCCTCACCTCGAGTGTAAAACATCAAAATTAAAAGTACTCCGATTTTATCACATAATATAGCAACTGCAACTAAAATACACAGCACACATGCTTGTTACATAGTTAAAGTTGATTAAAGCTTTAACTAATTCGAATTTTATTCTTTTGTGTATTTGACTTTGTGCCAATTTGTATGCTACATTTATAATATTTTGCCTTATTGACAAAAAGATACCATAAGTGACAAATGTACTAACTAGCGATCCATTAGATAGAACCTGTTGGCCCATACCTAATATATTTTCATCATACATTCGAGGTTTGAACATGAAACAAACAAAAAATGTGATGAACTTAATTTATGTCATTTTGATCAGTTTGCAGTCCTTTGTGAAATGAGAATTGTTGTACTAAAACCATGTTAGAGATGAAGCATGTTGTGTAGAACTTAAATCAGTTTGATTAAAACAACATGCTAATTAATGGCTCAAAACTTGGCTACAAAGTCAGATTACATCAGCGTTGAAATAAACAGAAAGAAAATAGGACCTATCTGTACCCAAAAATTAGGCGTTAATCATGTACAAGGGTATACTTGGAGCAAAAAAAAACCTATTAGCATCATGACTTTGACATATAAGCAATTGAGAGTGAAACCATCACAACCAACCAGTCCATCCAGGAAACATATTACACAGGCGATCAGGATCTATTGCATCCTATATGAGTTGTTGAACCTAACAAAAAAAAAAAAAAAAAAAAAAAAAAAAAAAACACAAAAACAAAAATTTTGATTGATCTTAATCATGTAATGGAGAACTTAAATTCGTTTGATTAAGAAGTAAAAATTTATACGTATTATGAAACCTACTAAATTATTCTCAGATAATTAGAAGAGAAATGAATTACTATAACTTTTACACTCATGTTTGACAGAGAGTTTAATAACATAAAAACAAAAATGTGGAGAAAATTGTTTCGTGTTGGCCAATTAGTGTTTCAGGTAATCCCAACCCCAACCCATTTAAATCATTTGCCATATCCACCCACCGACCCATTTTTTCCACCCTTCTCATAATAAAATATACCAAAGAAAGTTACCTGTCCGTGCACACTTCTCATTTAACCCTCTTCATATCCATCAAGTTTCTGCTTAACACGCAAAAGAGCAGGCGCCACATCTTTAGTTCCTTCATATTGATCTTTGGAGTCCTCCAGATCATCATCAGTTTCCTGATATGGAACAACCTCCAGATCATCATCAGTTTCCTGATATGGAACAAGAATACAGGATTGTTAAATGGGAAAATTATAATGTCGCTTTCATTCAACCAAAGTATCAATGTTACATGCAATTAATTACCTTTTGGCGTTCCAAAGCCTTTAGTGGTGATAAAGCCCACTTATATAAAGGATCATGGATAAAAACCTGGAATGTATATTCATACATATGAGTACATGGATAACCTTTGTATTATAGTATAATGTAGAATATATGAAGATTCAGGGGGTGCTATGAGCTAAATCAATTTGGAGATAACAGACACTCTGGATCAACCCATTTATAATTAAATGGGTCAAAATTGCCAATTCCGCTTTATATGGCTAAAGATAAAGGCTGCAAAATCATACTTCAATGATGGTAAGTAAAGCTTCTTTATTTGTTCGCATGACAGACAGATTTTCTTCACAACACCTTCTGATAACACCTTCCACACCTGTTACTCCCATACCATTGATAATATCCCTTGTGAGCCGGAACGGAACCTATTTAAGATGTGCACGAGTTGTGAGAACAATAGGAGATAGAGAATGATCTGTAAAAATGAGAAAGACAGTAGTCAAAAAGTTGATGGGACAAACCCCGCTCAGGTGTTTTCAGCATTAACCCTTGCTCAAAGGCAACACCGAGCTCAATGTGCACAACTTCTACGGTTGCTTGGTCAATCAAAATGTTCATGGAATGTCGATCACTAAGACCCACAATATAACCAACCTATATCTTAACAACATTGTTGAATACAAAATTATTGACTTTGTTGAATCTTGACTTTGTTGATTTTTTTTTACCTGGGTTCCGACTCGACATTGCGAGCCGACTAATCCCAGTGAGACTACCCTTTTGGATAGCCGGAGTCATCGCAGGTGAACCACCGTGGCCACATGGGGATTAATTTTCTCCCCAAGATTTGAACCTGGGACGTCCAGGGACTTTAACCACTTAGGAGACCAAATCCAAACCACTGGGTCACCCCACGTGGTTTACTTTGTTGAATGTTAAAATTGTTGAAAATATTGACAAAATAAATTGTTGAATATAAATTAATGAAAAGGTTGGCAAGATCATTATTTATGGCAACTTTAGTGTAACACATAATCAATATCAATACCATATATATCAACTTTACTGTCAAATGCTACATGCCCTTCTATGTATTGATTAGTTTTAATATTTTTTATTAAACCTCACGAGTAAGCTTTTCTTTTTTTTTTTTCTTTTTTTTAATATATGTATTTATTTTGTTTTGTAAGTTTGTTTAAAAGCTTATTTATTTTGCTATTAATTTTACCACCGCAGGTGTTGCCTGAAGTAGCTGTTGCCGCCGCTTGTGTTGCCAGGAATAGTTACTGCCGCCAATTGTGTTACTGGTAATAGCTTCTGCCCCCATTATAAGGTATGTTGATCTTTGTTTAGCTTTTGGTTGGTAAATTTGTTTGTTATTTTATTGTTAAATTTTGTGCTTTTTATATAGTACTATAAAGTACCACAGCCGTAGTTGCCGGAATCTGCCGCCGCCCTACCGTCTGAATCTACGTTGTCGTTTTTGCCGTCACCGGGAACAGTTTCAGTTGCACGGAGACTTTGTGATTATAGTTTGTGTAGATTTTTTTTGTTAAGTGTCTGATGATTTTGTTATAATGGTTTGTGTAGATTTTGTTATAAAGATTTGGTTAAATTTCGTTATATAAAGATTAGGTTATATTAGATATGAAGTTTATTTTATGTGGATCTATTTAACTCTTATTCGAAGAGATATGTTTTCGACGGGTGTTTGAGCCTGATAATGTTTTAACCAGTTATTTTAAATTTATTCGTTAAATATTGTTAGTGTACATGTTATTGGTAACTCTTGTGATAAATTTGTTAGCTATACACTTTTGGAATTTCTCGTAAAGTGTACATCAATATTGTTATATGTGGGTATTATTAAATTAGAAAAATGCGTTAATATATTATTGTCGGCGCGCTATGCAACCATGCCATCAGAAAAACAGTTATCGGAAAAATATTCTTTAGCGCTACAAATAAAGTTTCTCAAAAGAAATACTCACCGCCAAAATTTTCTCAAAACTAGACACTGCTGCCACTAGGCGCGGGCACTCGTCTAGTTCCGGTAAAAAAGAAGCATATAAAGCAATAAATAATCAAGAAATTAAGGTGACAGTCAGCACTATTAACTAAAGAACGGGTCAATCTGACATAAACTTAAAAAAAATAATCAAACGGGTAGCCACCCAGAGTGTATTTTTGACGCATTAAACATCCTAAATTACATTATGTAAGGGTGATGTTTTATCTCTAAAAGATCAACGGGTAAAATTTAAAGCATTTGATTAAGAGAAACAAATCAAATGGGTCAAATGAATTTGTAGTCGCCAAATATGTACTTAGCATAAATTATCCTAAATAATTTATGAAAAATCTTTGATTTTTTTACGAAGGAATATAATATTTGCAATCACATTAATGTTAAACATTCTATCTTTTGGGTAAGATGTGTTTTAGACTTTTAAGAACCAAGCCTATTGACCTGCAGCAAAAATCAGCGGATTTTCACCATTACCCAACCTACTCACTTTTCCCCTCTACTCAATATTGTTTTTTAAGCAGTACTTTGGAATTCAAAACATTGATGAATGAAAAGAAATATGTTGGTTTGAAACAAACTTATAATTAGATTAAACTTGAAAGGAAAATAAATCATGGCTCTTGATTGATACGAAAAGAATACAGTACCATTGAGCTAGCTGCGATACTTCTTGTATAAGCAAGTCGTTTTTCAAACCAGTCAGCCGGATGTAAAAATCTCTCAAGAAAAAAGTTATGCATAACTGGTCTGCAGAGATAATGAAGAAACGAAAATAAAAGCCATTGCCTGAATGAGTAAAGCCACGTACATTTTTAGAAGCTACAAACCTGAAATTGTCGCATACTTCTTGAAAAGCCTTGCGCTTCTTAGTTTCCTATGAAACACAGATAAATGTACGCTAAGCCAATCAAAGGTGAGTGAAAAGTTACATACAAGATACTATGATATAATTATTGCGCCACTGAAGCATTTAAGATGTATGGAGTTGGACATATGACATACGTGTTTGAAAGGTAAGGGATCAAACCATTAAATTTTTTAATCTGTGATGAATATTTAGCTTATCTTTAGATTGCATCTTAAGGAGTTTTAAGCAAACAGGTACTTAAGCTTTTTTATTATTTCTTGCTTCTATTCAAAATAATAAATTCCATAATCTTTTAAAGTTTATGTATAGCAAATAGTAATTGATGCCAGTAAATACAAAATACAGATGATATATATCTAGCTACAATTATTCATGTATCCAAAAACAGAGGTTATGTCCTTGAAGTCGAGTTAGATATTCATGTACCCAAACACTTCCAAATAGTTCAATCGATCAATGGTTTTGAATGTAAAGCAGCATATTATACTTTATGTCAGTGTGTTAAAAGCAAGTAAATGTGATACAAAAGTAAATGTGCTGCCTGCATTTAAGAAATGACCAATCTCCTAGACCATAACGTCCATGGGCGCCTCCACTTCTAGAACTGAAAGTTTCCATTTCTAATGTATAAACATCTTAAACGTTAACATGAGGACTGTATGGACCATAATCGAACTAACCTTCCAGTAAGATAATCTCCGAGTGGTAATGTGCCATTCACCCATTCAAGGACACCAGCACTTGGAGTAAAAGGAACAACCTGTTCCAAAAAACCTTAGTATAGTTGTATTGTATTCACATTATTAAATTTAAAAAGAAAGTTGGTTGGTAAATTTGAACATACAATTTTAAGGGAAATAACCATCGAGTAAAAGAACCTCAAGGGTAAAACCTTATACTGAGTGAAAATTTGAGGGTTAAACCTTATATGTTCGCATCCCTAATCTCCTTTCCATTTATCCCTTATATGTTAGTATCCCTATTCTCCTTTTCCTTGAGCGTTAAACCTTATACTGAGTGAAACTTGAGAAAGAGCATTACTGAAGATACCTTGTATAGTATGTCCGTATCCCTAATCTCCTTTTCCATGTATCCCGATGATTCTGCAGTAAGAAAGTATTGACCAAAGCAAAGAACTGTTCCATTACCTGCAGTACAATTATTATAAGTTAAGAACACAACACTCGGAAATTAAAGAAGAGTAAATTACAAAAATAGTGCATGTGGTTAGGTCAAAATTACGAATTATGTCAACAACAACAGCAACAACAACAACATACCCAATCCCGCAGGGGCGAGGTATAGGGAAGGTGGAATGTAGACAGATCCTACCCGTACCCAACCTGCGGGTCAGAAAGACCTAAAATTACGAATTATGTCCCTCGTCTATTTTCAACTAACACTACAACACTTGAATCTTGAAGATTTCTTGTGTTCTTCTCTTGCGTCTGAAATGGTTAGTTCTTGGATCACTTGGAATGGATATAAACAAGTGACATGATCAAACAAAGAGATGTATAAATGTGAGAAAAGAATGGAGAAAAATAATTGCTAGAGGTGGTTTGAAAGTGTGGAATAGGCTTCTAATTATAGGCAAACAAGAAGTTGTCAAGGCTCCTCCGACGGATGCACGGATTCCATAGAGATAAGGGATCTGTGATATATCTTTTGTTTGTCTTTTGATGTGGCTTGTAAATCTTAGAAAAATCTTTTATAATCTTCACATTTTACTAAAAACATTTTTACTTGTACAAAATATAATTTGAAAGTAAACATTTGTAAGAATATTTTGTAAACATTAAATGTAGTGTGTATAAAAAAATGTTTCTTTGATCATCAATTAAGTTTAATATCCATTATTCATACTTTAAGTGATTTTATATGTCAAAATGAAAATTTACGACTAATAATTTGTTTACGTCAACTTTTATGTAGAATATTTTTATATTTTGTTATTATGAAAACATAGAGAAATCGAAAAATAGAATTACCGTTTTTACGCATTATTTGTATGAACAAATTCATGTTGCATTTTAGAAACTCTTTTAAAAGGTGTATACCATAGTAAATGTAGCTTGTTCATGTCTCTTTTTTTTAATTACTTGAACTTGAAAGTCTCTAATACAGAAAGCTATAGTAAACATATGAAGGCTCAAAAACACCTTACTTATAACAAAATGGTTTAGAATAAACATGACAAAGCTAAATAAAAACTATGTATACATTTCAACACTAACAAACTAACAAGTTAGATTATTTGCTTAGCTATATCTTTAGAGACTTTCTTAGCCATGAGAGGATTGTTCATCATAAAAATATACTTGTATTTTGAGGTATGAAATTCTGCTCCCTGTTGAATCATGTCATTTCCATCAAAGTTTAGCTGCAAATGATCATTAGATTCGAGTAATGATTTCATACTTCAATTAAATGCACCAAGAATCAGGTATCTGGTATTCACCGACAAGCATTAGATGGTTGTGTGGAATTTTGGCCAGGCGGAGAAGAGGTCGCCTTGGGAGCACTCCTTTGGGCGGCATACGAAATTACAGATTGTCAAATTAAGGACTAAAAACAGTAGAATAGATAAGGGCAAGTAAACTCCTGAGGGCCATAACAAACAGGGCAACACTACCCTTCAACCGCAAACAAGGATTCAGCAGACAATAAAACTCATAAGATCAAAACCTTTATAAGCAAGTCCATCGACAGGCAGACTAGTAAGCTACCTTCTGTCCCCTTGATAAAAAAAGTGGAATATCCAAACCTTGCTTCACCTCTTACCTAAGTTACATTTGGATCCAACCAGTAACCTTTTTCCACTGTAACTTTAATTAAGCACACCTTCTAAGGTGCAACTCTCTTACCATAGATTCTTTAGAAACTTTCTGGGCCATGAGAAGAGTTCCATTAGCATGGTTCTTCATCCAACTTGTACTTTGAGGTGTACATATTCCGGGCTTGAAATGCCTGGTAAATAATGTTGTCATTTTCCATCAAACAAAACTAAGCAAGCAGCAAACATTGATGAATGTAGCTAGAAATGAAACACGGAGTTTTTCCGAACCAATAATTCAAATGTGTTGTTGTATAAACCATTTTACATCGTCCAAAAAGACCCCTTAATTAACACCAACTTCATAAATTAACTCGTTTTTAGGTTCCCTCAAATTTCATATAACTAATCAACCCTTCGTACGAGAACTTATCGAATCTTAAGGTCGTATCATTTGACCATAGCTTTGATATGAGACTTAACACCACAAATTTCATCAAATTCTCGTATTTTTCAAACACATTTGAGATCTCATTCTAATACTTTGCTCCTCTCTGATATTTTGCTCCATCAGAATGGATGCATGAATTTGAAAATTCATGTTTTGAACCTAACCGACCTTGCTAAATTTTTTAACATACACAAAAAGAAAAAGAACAAAAACAATTGAGAACTCAAATTGATAATTGCAGCTATACTACTCTGATAATTTGCTTTACCAGAATAGGTGCGTAAATGCAACAACACAATACTAATCTCAATTTAGGTGAACCAATTACATAAGAGTATATAAGCAAGGAAAGCTTCTTTTCACTAGCAATGTGGGACTGATAACTCAAAACTCAAAATAAAAACTAGATTTGATTAAAGAAGTCACTTAGTAAACAAGTACACACATCAAATTTTAGTCATGTAAGATTTAAAAAAACATATTTTTATAACATGAATGGTCCATAAAGATCATTCCAATTCTATATGGTATCGCTACGACAATCATATCATTATATATTTGGAAGTTGGAACAAGCCAAAAGATTATTTAAAATTAAAACCCAAATTCAAGTAAATGTCACACTCGCAAAGATAAAATGCTAACAAGCCCGGCAAGTCGACAACCACAAAAAGATGGCAATAAAAAGTCATAAGGAAACAAGAAGATCCAATATGCAATTCGAATCAACTCCAAATACGTGAATCATCATAAGAAGTACCAAAATGCAAACTCGCCTAAAAAAGAATGATTGTAACTTTTTGAAGCCTTTGAGAAACTGTGACAGTCAAGCAACTTTTTGAAGCCTTTGAGAAACTGTGGATGAGTTCTGACTTGTTTGATCTTCAAATATTTCTAAAAAAATTGACTCATAATTTATTTTCGTAACTAATAAGCAACTTTCAAGGCAGAATTCATTGGCTTCTCATGAATTTCTTAGCCTCTTCAATTGTGAGGTCCACGGGGTTCCAATTGGTCACACAGAACATAGGCTCAAGAAATTGGCACAACCATATCCGTCTGACAACCCACAGCATTCACCCCACTAGTTTGACGCGCCACAGATGTTGGCTCACTTGGCCCAGTTGATGGGTTTACCTGCATTTATGGTCATTGCCAATGTTATCATTCAAAGATCTATAAAAAAGGAATTTAATTGCATATAATACTATTATGCCTATTCATTTTGCCCATTTTAGTCGTTTTTAGCATCTGTGTCCTAACACACTATTCGTTTCAATTCTTGATCATCGACAAAAGAAAAAAGTTGCTGTACAATATCATATATAAAGACTACTACACATAATGTTGTATCGATGAAACTAAAACGTGTACTATTGTCAGTTATGCTAAGCAGTTACATGTGTATATATACTAACCTCCGCACAATTCTTCGGTAGCACCAGCCACCTACTCTTCCCAGTATCAGTAGCAGTCAATATCTTTTCAAATAAGGGAAAAAGTTTCACCTTGGGTTCTTCTGGACGATCCTGGATTTCTTCTACCCAGAAACCCATCACAATCCGAGAATTTTCTCCAACACTCCTACACACATAATACCAAACTCACTCAATTCATTCCATAATTATAATTAAATGCTCCCATCACACAAACGATTTCCTGGTACGCATTTAAATACCAGTTTAATCTGTTAACTAAACCGCCCATTTAGTACGTTGCCACATCTAATAGAGACTCAAACAAACTGAAGAAAATCCAGTAAAACAATAATTTTTTGGTCATAAAAATCACAGTTCTTACAATTAATACTACTATGTACTAAAGAACATATATATCCTAAGAATCGAGTAGATACCCTTTTTTAATCTTCACCTCTGGATTTGGCAACAAAATGGTTGGGCTGGTGAGAGTAATAGTAACAAATGGCTTACCAATGTCCGGCTTTAATAAGGCATGTGATATTAATATTTAAAAGGTGCCATTCTTGGGGAAAGAATCCTTATATCGGTAACAATATAGTTTACTTAACAAATACTAACAAGTTAAACATAAAAGGCTTACCATCGATTCTTTAGAAACTTTCTGTGCCATGAGAAGAGTTCCATTAGCATGGTTCTTCATTCAACTTGTACTTTGAGATGTACATATTCCGGCTTGAAATGCCTGGTAAATAATATTGTCATAATCGAAACAGTAAGTTAATACTGGTCATCTTTTGTGTGAATCACCATATGTGCCATGAAGAAATCAAGATTCGATGGTCTGTAGTTGATTCAGATTCAAAAATGACCCTTAGATCCTTATATTCAGAGTTGAATTTCCTTCCCACAAGGTCAGACATGACCTTCTTGGTATCCTTAGCTGCTACATGGCATAGTATGCTATGGCACTTTTGCATTATTACTTTGGATATCAGTTCAGATTTTCTTCTTGCGTCTGTGGCAGGTGGTGGTGACAAACTTTGTGGTACATCAGGTACTCTTTGTGCATTTTTCTGCTCTTTTTATAACTTTTTCCACAGCTTTCTGTTTCAAACAAGAAAAAGTTTATCATATAATATCCAATAAAATATGGTAGAAAAAAGAACAAAAATATAGGAATTCAGACATTGAATAAACAGTCATGTAGCTTACTGCAATAAAACTTGACAAAACAAATCCGTACACAAGCCATATGACAAGATTATCGTGTTTAGAATGTGAGAACTAAAACATATCGATAACATACACAAAAGTAAATGTAGAAAGCAGCAGTGCAAAGAAAACAGTATAGTGAAACTTCACCTTAGTTGGTCCAGAGGCATTGCCTTTGTAGACATCTTTAGCAATGTAATTTTCCGGTTCCTTCTTTTCCCATTCAGGTGGGTCCTTTTTCTGAACCTCGTGGACACGAAAGCAAATGCCGGATCCAACATTTGTTGGAAGAATAATTAAGGGTTTAAGAACACCATCACGCTTAACTTGCTTTGCCAACGGCGGCGTCTTGCAAACAGCAGCATTTCTCACAATAGCCTTAATTAGCTCATTATGATATCTCACATTCTCTCTACCAATCAAATGCACCCAATGCTGATCAAATTCCGATTTCCCAACCTTGAGACTTAAATACCGCGTAAGCAGATTAAAAATAAGTCAACAATTTAGTGTGTCAGATTTGATTAAATTAGAATCAGTAAATACACAGTTAAAATAAAATTAATAAAGTTAACTAATGAATATCATTATATATAACGAGAATTAAATCTGTATGAATCAAACAGTGGAATTAATAATTAAAATCAATAAAAAAAAATACCTTGTTGCGGGATCCAATATTGTGTCATAAAAATCACAGTTCTTACAATTTATACTACTATTTACTAAAAGAACATATGTATCCAAAGAATCAAGAAGATACCCTTTCTTAATCTTCACACGGTTGGGCTGGTGAGAGTAATGGTAACCAAATGGTTTACCAATGTCCTGCTAAGGCATGTGAAAGAATCCTTATATCTGTCACAATATAGTTTACTTCACAAATACTAACAAGTTAGACATAAAAGAATTACCATGTATTCTTTAGAGACTTTCTGGGCCATGGGAAGTGGTTCTTCATCCAACTTGTACTTTGAGGTGTACATATTCCGGGCTTGAAATGCCTCGTTAATAATGTTGTCATTTTCCATTAAACACAACTAAGTAAGCAGCAAACATTGATGAATGTAGCTAGAAATGAAACATGGAGTTTTTCCGGACCAATAGTTCAAATGTGTTATTGTATAAACAATTTTACATCATCCAAAAAGACCCCTTAATTAACACCATGTTCATCAATTAATCACTCGTTTTTAGGTTCCCCCAAATTTCATATATTTTGTTTTCAGACATATAATATATATTTATTTATATACTTTTAGTGTCATGACTCTCACGAGTCGCGATTCGGCAACTATATATGGTCATAACTCTATTGCGATTTCAACAATATGTCACAACAAAATAACTGGAACAGTAAAAAAAGATAAATGGTGACCACCATTTGTCACCCTTCTACACAAATCCTCTCTTTTGTGTTAGAAAGTTTACCAAATGATTTTCACCATCGTCAGAAGCCATAACCCACAAAATTTTTGAATATTATAAAAGGAAAATTACATTAGGTTTTCGATCTAAAAGTCCATGGTAAGAAATTGTGTATATAAGTTAATTTTTATTTAACAAATACAAAATTGACATAAGAAACTAACATATAATACAAAACCCCTAACTGATGCAAATATTGTTAAACAATGAACATACAGAAAATCAAATAAAGTAAAAAATGTGTTGATTGATGTACCTTGCTCAGAGAATCATGGATCAAATGAAAAATATTTTGGATGATCGGTATCAGATCGATTTTGAGGAAGAAGTGGGCAGAAAATTTTTAGGGTTTTTGTTTGGGATTACGAACCAAGTAGTATTATACGACTGCTTAAATAAGAGTGATAATTTTTAAAAAGACCCTTTGATTATGGATATATTATAAAATTGTCAAAATTATAATGTTGTTGGCATATCTAGTAAAATCTATGTAGATAATTTGCTTTTATCTATATGGTTTTGTGAGTGTTTAGTTGGTTTCATTTGGAGTTTGTATATCTCGGGTTGTTTAAATGAAGCTGCATGTTTAGTAGTGTAGACTAATGGTTATTGGAATTATTTGTCTCAAACTAAGAGTATGAGGATGCTCGATCGTTCTAAAACCACAAGCGGCCTTTTGAGTATGGGAAAGTTATTCACGAAGACCTTGATAATATTTTCAATAAACAGACTTGGGCAAGATTGGTTACAAGCATCTCCGACTCTTAGCATGTTCCATCGACTAGCCTTTCTGCGCGAGCCTATGAGATCTCGTGTAAACCCTATAATGTGGTTATTGGGATTTGGGAGGTTAAAATTATGTATCGTAAAATAATGCCACAAAAGGTAGCTACTTCATTACATAATCTGAAAACATTATGATGTAACAAAGCAATTTATCATTAGACATTGTAAATGTTAGTATTTTTTTTATAGATATATATGGAGTTGTAGGTATTTAAAACTCACCATAAGATTTGTTTAAGATACAGTCGGAATCATTCTCAATTCTCATATCAACGGCCGAACATCAAGTCGATATATAATAAGGGGCTCATCATTATGAGTATCACTAGAAGGGTACCCGCGCAATGCGGCGACGGGAACCCTATGATTAAATTTTGTGGCAAGTAATTTTGTTCATTTATACATTATTTCTAACAATAACTTTACGAAAAAATGATACGTAGTAATTTTTAATTAAAATAACTATAACCCATAACAATTCAAACTATTTGATCTCCAAATAAACGTGTGAGAGAGATATGAAATGGTTGTAGATTTATATGTTAGATGCGATTACACATTTTTAATAATCATTATTGATAATAACTAACTTTTAGCGGTTACAAGTATTAATATGGTGACATTTTTTTTTTCTCATTAAAAACCACATTTATTTCATTAATATGATAGGTTATAAGTTTTGACCAAGTAAATTACATTTAAGTTTTTATGGCTTTCTTTAATAAGAAATGTTTTTGGTCTTAAGAATTTTAAGACTTCTTTATTTAGAATGTCCTAAATGCTTTATAAAGGAGTATAGATTATTAAGTTTGCAGTAATCTATGGAAACACACACATTGTTTCGTTTCTTATTGGTATAACGCAAAATACACTAACAAATGAAGTATATTGTAAGATGATGTCATTTATCACAAAACTTTTTGATAAAATTGATATACCAGGTAATAAAAAAACCAAATCCAATGTTGTAACCTTACTTCAACTACTACCTCATAGGTGTTATCAAGCTGCAACTAGTAAAGTGATTGCTTTTATTTAAACACTTATAATCCTCTTACTAATTTTGCGTTAATATATATTACAATTAATTGACGAGACAAACATCATCACATGAAACCTAATAACTTACTTCATAAACAACCTTGAACTTAATGCACCACTTAAATCAAAATTGACCTTTAGTTAAGACTACCGAAACATATAACTTGATACTAGAGCATTGGCATCTTGATTGAAGGTGGTTGCATGTGCTAACATAATTTCTAATTAGTTCCAAATTCAAGTTTGTGTGTGTTTTGTGACAACGGGTAAAATTTGAGAATTTTGTGAAAAACACCTAGCTAAAATTTAAACTTGAAAATATTAATCTGCTAAGCTTATGAGGAAAATAATTCGGTTGAGAAGGATTGATGCGTGCAAATATGGTGATTGGGTGAATTTGATCGTATGTTACATTTTAGGCACTACGTGACTTCAGCACTAGAAATCCTAATAAACGCGAAATAGACAATTAACGGTTACGTTCTTTTAATAGACACATTTCTAATTCAAATATTTGGAAACTTATGATTTACGAATGATGAAACAACTTGAATAAACCCGACAATGGTGGTGACATGTTTTATATAGCCTCAATTGAGTTTTCTCAAAAATAAAGGAGAAAACGTTACATTTTATTTTATAAACGTATTTGTTATCAAATTTTATGGAGAAACATTTCTAAAATGGATGGTGATGTTTAAAAACCTATTCGGTGACATCTAATATTTTTCACAAATATAAACGAGTATTTTGGGAGAGATTATAAAAATTACACCGCTAGTCCTTTACACTGACTCCTTACTTAAAAATAAACAAACAGACAAAGTCCTATTTGCAATTTACACAAAATACAATTTGGTATAACTAAACCCTAACCCTGCCATCACATATCCATCATCATCTTCATCGCACACCATCCTTTCTCTCTCCTTCTCTTGACCGCCGGCCGCCACCCACCAAACACCACCACCGCCGGCCAAACAAACACACCTCCACCACCATTCAACTCAACATCATCTCCTCTATCACATACACCACACCACGCGCCCAAAAACACCCCCTCACAATTACTCTAACACCACAACGCGCCACCCAAACACCCTCCGTATCACTTTTATCATCCCAAACTTACATATCTATAAAGAAAACAGTAAGAAACGTGTGTTACGCATGGGTTTGACCCAACCTTGAGTCAAACCGTGTATATACTTATTATTTCGGGTTAAATCTAAGTGGGTTTTAAGATTTTTGTTAACTAAAAGTGTAATTGATATGATTAAACAAATTTGGTAGCAACTAGAGTGTGTTTGTGTCTCGGATTGACCCACGTCGTGAGCCTAAGCTCACGGTAAAGGGGTGTTTGTTTTGTTTGTTGCTTAGTTGATAATTTAATGTTTCTTGTTGAACCGTGACTGTGGACAAGACCCAAGGGGTCCATTTAGTGTTGTGGCTGACTCGAGGAAAGGGTGAAGCGGAGACAACTAGGGTCTCGGCAAAAATGATATTCTTGTTGCGTATTATGGTTGTTCTTGTTGTCTGTTATTGTTGTTTTAATTATTATTACTGTTGTTACTTGTTATTGTTGTTGTCGTTGTTAATGGTGGCCGAGAAAAGGGAAAGCCGAGACCGTAAGGTCTCGACCATAATAATGTTGTTGAATTTGTTATTACTAAATGTGGTTGACATCGAGAAACTTGGGTTTTGTTCGGATATTGAGACAAAGAGAAATATATTTTTGTGACGGATTTAGTAATGGGAATCGATTGTGAGACGATTTAAAATGACGAAGTTTAGGATTAGTAGAGAGCCGTAGACGGCCTCGTGATGCTTGGAGTTGATTTGTGGACTTCACACTTGATTTGATTTCGAGATGAGATCGCTATCTTATTATTGTGACTTAATATTGATATACATGTGAGCTTTGTGCAACGTCGAGGTCGCCTTGACTTTCTAGTCAACGGTTGACTTCGACAATGCCGTAACATGAGACTATTAGATGTTATATAATTATTATAGTCCGGGTGTGATGACTCGGACTCGTGAACTCGAATAAATAATGACTCGTTAAGCAATTAAATTATATATATATATATATATATATATATATATATATATATATATATATGTATATATATATATATATATATATATATATATGTATATATATATATATATATATATATATATATATATATATATATATATATATAGACTAAGGACCAAAAGGATGAGAAATAGCTATAACTACACATTAGAGATGCACCGATTTGAATTAGATGCATCCTTAATCTTTTAGATTAAGGATAATATATTTTCTAGCTAAAAATTAGATGCATATACGTATATTAGATGCATTTCATCAAGTTAGAAGAATCCTATGTATTTTTCGTCCTCTACAGGTCAAACTTGTTGCCAATACTACTTTGCATCTTTTTCACTTAAAAATCACTTTCAAAACAAATTAGGATGCATATAAATTAATAGAGATGCATCTAATTCAAGTTGGTGCATCTCAAATATGTGGTTATAGCTATTTCTCATTTTTCTCATTTCAAATTTTTTCCTCACTGGATTCTTACCCTATATATATATATATATATATATATATATATATATATATATAGGGAGGCGTTATTGTGGTGTACAAGCTTAAAATAGGTACACATGTGGACCGTTGGATCAAACTTGATATATGAGATTAGATATTATATAGATGAATGGCACAATTGTAATTAAATAAAAAACAAATGGCATTTGCGTACCAATTTTCTATACGAACGTATATATCATTAAGGTTTCAATTAAAATAAAGTTAGGTAGCCACAATAACACACCACCACAATTCTACCAGATATCATAATCCACAAAATTGATGAATCAATAAAAAATCCCCAGATTTTCGTTTTACATTTTTTCTTTAAATACAGTTGCAATCATAAACAACAAGTATAACGATTTTTGAACCCCAAGTGATCGACAACGGGAATGAAGAAGAAGTAATGCTTGGTAATTGATACATTGTTCGTCTTTTTTATTTTATTTTTATTCAATGAATATAGATTGTTTGTTAATTTAGCCGTTGGTTTTTGGTTTCACTCCGACGAAGTGGAAGATTGTCAAATGTTAGACGACCAAACAGAGATAATGAGGAATATGAACTAATAGATCTAACTATTGATGGAGATTGTGAAGACGAACAAGGTATTGTGTGTATTATTTAGTATTGTGTATTTCTTCTTTAGAACATACCTTTTTAATTATTGGGTAGTGAGTGGTTTATTTATTTGTATTAGCTACTTGTTGTGTATGACTTGAATGAGTTGTATAAGCTTCTTACCTGACTTTTGTGTATGAGTTGAATGGGTTGTAGAAGTTACTTAGCTAACTATCAGTTTCATAAATGTTTTGAAAATATGCTATTACATGATTATTTGTATTAGTTTCATATGGTTGTTTTTGAAATAAGTTATTTGTTGATTATGTGTATTAGTTGAAGTAAGATATTGTGTATTGGTTATTAGGTGATTTGAAATAAACTAACATATAGCTGTTGTGTATATTAGCTACGTATAGCAGTTTATAAATAAGCTATTAATTGAATATGTGTATTAGCTATACTCAGATAATTATGTGTATTAGAAGAAAATCACTTATGTGTATTGGTCGGTAATGATTCATGTGTATTAGTTGCATCCATGTACGTGTATGAGTCGCTAAGGATTCATGTGCATCAGTTGCATATATGTTTTGTACTAGTTTAGTATGTGTGTTAGTTGAAATAAACTTATGTGTATTAGTTGATATCGCACTACTCATAAAAAGTTTTAAATAAACTCATGTGTATTAGTTGATAATTTATGTGTATAAGTTTTTATGGTTCATGTTGTATTTAAGAGTGTAAAGTGTTTTTATTTATTTATTTATTTATTTATTTATTTTTTTTATTTTTATGTGATCAATCAGATAACGCTATTGATGGACGTTTTATATCTTTTGACCTAGTTATCCCATATCACACAGCTATCTATGTACCAAACGGCATCAAAACGTTTTTGCTCTCAATCAAGAAACCAACTGTAAGTTTTTTCTTTGAATCTAGTTTCAAATTTCAACAGATCGTTTGCTATTTTCGTGTTTTTATGTTTTCATTGTTTACATGTGTTTTTCTCAAGATATAATAAGTGTAGAATCTTACTGCAATGTGTTTACATGTGTTCTAATGCAATGTGTTTAGTGGTATGAACTTTACATGTCTACTGGTCCTGTTATTGTTTAAGGTCCTTTGAGAACTTTTTTTTGTGACTTCAGTTTGTGATTGATCGTTGTGACTCTTTTATTTGGAAGGTAACATTTGTGTTTAACATTAGTACTTCAGATATTACATGGTCTGCTACATAGTTTTTTTTGTTAGTAAGTTTGCTTAATGCAGCAAAAAAGATAGTGTGGGCTGTTATACCAGCAAAAAAGATAATATGGTATGCTAAGATCAAAGATTGTTAGAAAGTTTATTGTTCTTGTGATCATAGTTATGAGTATTTGCTCTTGATATTCTATGCATTACCCTAGACTCGTCCGGCGACTGTGAGAAAATGACTTGAAAACTAAAAATTGTATGTGGTGGATAGGCCGCCTATCATCTTCAAAGCCAAATTATTTTAACATATTTACCTGTATATATTCAACTCAAGTATCATTCTTTAATAGTTTAACTTATCAATTATAGAACAAGCCTAAAGCATGTTAATCTAGTTTCTGAAGTTTAAGCAACTATAATATGTTTCTGATTCGAGTATGTTCAAGATGATCAGACTGTTGCTGCTATCAACACGTGATATCTCTTTTCAAGCCTATTTTGCTCACTATAACAGTTGTGGCAAGGGCCAACATTTAGCATGCCTTGACTAATATACTTTTAAATGTCTGAACTTTCGAGTTGTATCAGTTTAGAGTGTCAATTTTACCATCGCAACAGTAGTTCAGCAGTAAACACTGGAATTTGTTCTTGTTAGTGTGAGGGCCTTTGTGAATTTGTTCTTCTTAGTTTGTGGGTCTTACCTTATGTTGGTTTACTTATCAAATACTAGTATTAAATGTTGGTTTACATTTTCATTATGTCTCATGCGTAGGGATTTGTGTACTAGATTTTTAATATGTTTGTTTGTCATGCATATATGTTTTGTCCAATACTATGTTTGTTACCAAACTATCTTTGTCTGACATGTGTACTGAAATTGAAGGTTTGTGTTTTAAATCATCATGTCTGTGTTTTATTCACAAACAGATCATCGTTCTTACACAAGTGCCACAAGGATGAAGAAAAAAAAAGAATTTCTGAAAAGTAAACATTTAAAGACCATCAAACTTTGACATTCTTTTGTCAAAAAAACGATTTTTCAAGCAAAAAGTAGTGATCTTTTCGCCTTGATGCACGACTGATGTTTGTCACGCAATCATAACCAATCAATATTGTGATGCGATAATTGAATGCTAAGGATGCTACAGCTTAAGATGGTATGTGTTTGTATATAGTGATTTAATTGTCTCATTTTATTTGGTGTGTCAGTAGATAAGGACGCTATAGCTGAAGATGGACAATCAACGGACGATGATTTTGTTTCTCATCAGAAAGCAAAGATACCTAAAGTTACTGTAAGTAAGAAAAAACCATTTACTACAAAACGGTTTGAACAGAAACGTAAAGTAGGATCAGAAACTAAAAAAGGAGGAAAAAATAGAGTGGGTCTAGTGTTGGTAGTATTGTGAATAGAGTACATTCAAGAAATCCGCTAGGCTATTTCTTTCGTGTGATAACACAGCTGTCGGATATTCAAAAGAAAAAGGATGAAAGAAGCATGGGTTCTAATGAATTTCTTGAGTTTAAGATAAAGGATATACCGACCCGTCTAGCTTACTGGTTGTTAGACAGGTTTGATGAAAACACACGTATCTTGGATGTAAATGGTAGGAGAATAAATATTACACTAGACGTAGTTAAAAAATATGCTAGGTGTACCTGGGGGGATGTACTCATACATGTTCGTGATAATTCAGATTATAGGAACCCGTTAACAAGGCGGAGGATGGAACAATTTGGGAAGGGTATTAAAAGGTATTACAATACTCATGTGGCAAATGAAATCCTGAAAACGAAACGAGGTGGATGGATGTTTAAGTTAAATTTTCTGGTATTGTTTTTTTCAACAATTGGTGAGCTAAATTTGAGCAATACCAGTGGAAGAAAAGAAAGGGTTACATAGGACTGCATTTGAAACCATCAAGTTGCGTGTCTCGACCAAGTTTGAAGTGAAATGAACTGTTCTGTAGTTTGGATTTAATAAGTAGCACTAAGACTGCAATTTTATTATGCTTGTGTATTTTCAGTTTATTGTCGAAAAAAATCTCGCGTATGCTTACCGAGTAACCTTTAATTTATGTTATAACAAGCCAATTTTCTTTCAAGTAGTTTATATTATGTGTCATACAATTTGGTTGTATACAAACTTAAATAGGATGTGCATTAGAAACTTTGTGTATGATTCATGTGATGTTTGAAAATAGAGTAAATTCATGAGGTTTTATGTTCTTTCTGGATTTGTATTACAAAGTATAGTGAAAAGAAGACCAGGTTTCCAATTTGAAAACAAAGTATGTTCTTTCTGAAGTTGTACACATTATAGTGAATTCATTAAGGTATCTGATGCATAAGTGAAAAGTGATAAAAGATATAAAGTAATAAAAGTTATAGACAAATGACTGTTGCGCCAAAAAAAGGTACTGTAATTGGGATGTAGGACGTTGAAAATATAAGGTTATATGGGATGAGGGCATTTAACATGGGATTACAACAAAAAAATCAAATCATGGAAAATACTAGATTACTATAATACCCCCTTATAGTAAATGTCTAATTAATTCATCTTATTTATTTTGATCTTGATCTATCAACTTTATCTAACGGTCCACATATGTGCCTATTTTATCTATTTTAAGCTTGTACACCACATGAAGGCAAATCTCTCCCTCTCTCTATATATATATATAATAAAGTTAATGTTAAATATTAACTAACGAATTAGATTAATATTTGTTGAAAACTTTATTATTATATAAAAATGGGATTGATTTTCAGACAAACAAATAAAACAAATGCTTTTGAAAATAAAACACAAAGGTCTTTCAAGTATAAATATTTCTTCGACATGAGTTATTGAATCGTCGAGTGCTCGCAAAACTAAGAAATACTATTTATAATAGTATTCATTTATTTTCACCTAATACATGTTGAGTTACGGATCGGTTTAACATTAATATAATCAAACCACTACGGTTATCGGACCTATTGGACTAACAAGCCCAATAGGGGACCGACTAGTGTGTTGGGCGACCATATTAATGAGAAACGTATCCTACTACTAATATAGATGTGGTTAAACTTATCAAGTTCACGAACTTGATAACTAATCAACCCTTCGTACGAGAACTTATCGAATCTTAAGGTTGTATCATTTGACCATAGCTTTGATATGAGACTTAACACAACAAATTTCATCAAATTCTCGTATTTTCAAACACATTTGAGATCTCATTCTAATACTTTGCTCCTCTCTGATATTTTGCTCCATCAGAATGGATGCATGAATTTGAAAATTCATGTTTTGAACCTAACCGACCTTGCTAAATTTTTTAACATACACAAAAAGAAAAAGAACAAAAACAATTGACAACTCAAATTGATAATTGCAGCTATACTACTCTGATAATTTGCTTTACCAGAATAGGTGCGTAAATGCAACAACACAATACTAATCTCAATTTAGGTGAACCAAGTACATAAGAGTATATAAGCAAGGAAGGTTTCTTTTCTCTAGCAATGTGGGACTGATAACTCAAAACTCAAAATAAAAACTAGATTTGATTAAAGAAGTCACTTAGTAAACAAGTACACACATCAAATTTTAGTCATGTAAGATTTTAAAAAGCAGATTTTTATAACATGAATGGTCCATAAAGATCATTCCAATTCTATATGGTATCGCTATGACAATCATATCATTATATATTTGGAAGTTGGAACAAGCCAAAAGATTATTTAAAATTAAAACCCAAATTCAAGTTAATGTCACACTCGCAAAGATAAAATGCTAACAAGCCCGGCAAGTCGACAACCACAAAAAATGGCAATAAAAAGTCATAAGGAAACAAGAAGATCCAATATGCAATTCGAATCAACTCCAAATACGTGAATCATAATAAGAAGTACCAAAATGCAAACTCGCCTAAAAAAGAATGATTGTAACTTTTTGAAGCCTTTGAGAAACTGTGACAGTCAAGCAACTTTTTGAAGCCTTTGAGAAACTGTGGATGAGTTCTGACTTGTTTGATCTTCAAATATTTCTAAAAAAATTGACTCATAATTTATTTTCATAACTAATAAGCAACTTTCAAGGCAGAATTCATTGGCTTCTCATGAATTTCATAGCCTCTTCAATTGTGAGGTCCACGGGGTTCCAATTGGTCACACAGACCATAGGGTCAAGAAATTGGCACAACCATATCCGTCTGACAACCCACAGCATTCACCCCACTAGTTTGACGCGCCACAGATGTTGGCTCACTTGGCCCAGTTGATGGGTTTACCTGCATTTATGGTCATTGCCAATGTTATCATTCAAAGATCTATAAAAAAGGAATTTAATTGCATATAATACTATTATGCCTATTCATTTTGTCCATTTTAGTCGTTTTTAGCATCTGTGTCCTAACACACTATTCGTTTCGATTCTTGATCATCGACAAAAGAAAAAAGTTGCTGTACAATATCATATATAAAGACTACTACACATAATGTTGTATCGATGAAACTAAAACGTGTACTATTGTCAGTTATGCTAAGCAGTTACATGTGTATATATACTAACCTCCGCACAATTCTTCGGTAGCACCAGCCACCTACTCTTCCCAGTATCAGTAGCAGTCAATATCTTTTCAAATAAGGGAAAAAGTTTCACCTTGGGTTCTTCTGGACGATCCTGGATTTCTTCTACCCAGAAACCCATCACAATCCGAGAATTTTCTCCAACACTCCTACACACATATTACCAAACTCACTCAATTCATTCCATAATTATAATTAAACGCTCCCATCACACAAACGATTTCCTGGTACGCATTTAAATACCAGTTTAATCTGTTACCTAAACTGCCCATTTAGTACTTTGCCACATCTAATAGAGACTCAAACAAACTGAAGAAAATCCAGTAAAACAATGATTTATTGTGTCATAAAAATCACAGTTCTTACAATTAATACTACTATGTACTAAAGAACATATATATCCTATGAATCGAGAAGATACCCTTTTTTAATCTTCACCTCTGGATTTGGCAACAAAATGGTTGGGCTGGTGAGAGTAATAGTAACAAATGGCTTACCAATGTCCGGCTTTAATAAGGCATGTGATATTAATATTTAAAAGGTGCCATTCTTGGGGAAAGAATCCTTATATCGGTAACAATATAGTTTACTTAACAAATACTAACAAGTTAAACATAAAAGGCTTACCATCGATTCTTTAGAAACTTTCTGTGCCATGAGAAGAGCTCCATTAGCATGGTTCTTCATTCAACTTGTACTTTGAGATGTACATATTCCGGCTTGAAATGCCTGGTAAATAATATTGTCATAATCGAAACAGTAAGTTAATACTGGTCATCTTTTGTGTGAATCACCATATGTGCCATGAAGAAATCTAGATTCGATGGTCTGTAACGTGTTGATTCAGATTCAAAAATGACCCTTAGATCCTTATATTCAGAGTTGAATTTCCTTCCCACAAGGTCAGACATGACCTTCTTGGTATCCTTAGCTGCTACATGGCATAGTATGCTATGGCACTTTTTCATTATTACTTTGGATATCAGTTCAGATTTTCTTCTTGCGTCTGTGGCAGGTGGTGGTGACAAACTTTGTGGTACATCAGGTACTCTGTGCATTTTTCTGCTCTTTTTATAACTTTTTCCACAGCTTTCTGTTTCAAACAAGAAAAAGTTTATCATATAATATCCAACAAAATATGGTAGAAAAAAGAACAAAAATATAGGAATTCAGACATTGAATAAACAGTCATGTAGCTTACTGCAATAAAACTTGACAAAACAAATCCGTACACAAGCCATATGACAAGATTATCGTGTTTAGAATGTGAGAACTAAAACATATCGATAACATACACGAAAGTAAATGTAGAAAGCAGCAGTGCAAAGAAAACAGTATAGTGAAACTTCACCTTAGTTGGTCCAGAGGCATTGCCTTTGTAGACATCTTTAGCAATGTAATTTTCCGGTTCCTTCTTTTCCCATTCAGGTGGGTCCTTTTTCTGAACCTCGTGGACACGAAACCAAATGCGGGATCCAACATTTGTTGGAAGAATAATTAAGGGTTTAAGAAGACATCTCTACAAAGCGACTGCAAACCATTTCTCGGGTCAATACCATTCACACCATCACGCTTAACTTGCTTTGCCAACGGCGGCGTCTTGCAAACAGCAGCATTTCTCACAATAGCCTTAATTAGCTCATTATGATACCTCACATTCTCTCTACCAATCAAATGCACACAATGCTGATCAAATTCCGATTTCCCAACCTTGAGACTTAAATACCGCGTAAGCAGATTAAAAATAAGTCAACAATTTAGTGTGTCAGATTTGATTAAATTAGAATCAGTAAATACACAGTTAAAATAAAATTAATGAAGTTAACTAATGAATATCATTATATATAACGAGAATTAAATCTGTATGAATCAAACAGTGGAATTAATAATTAAAATCAATAAAAAAAAATACCTTGTTGCGGGATCCAATATTGTGTCATAAAAATCACAGTTCTTACAATTTATACTACTATTTACTAAAAGAACATATGTATCCAAAGAATCAAGAAGATACCCTTTCTTAATCTTCACACGGTTGGGCTGGTGAGAAATAGCTATAACTACACATTAGAGATGGATGAGAAATAGCTATAACTACACATTAGAGATGTATCGATTTGAATTAGATGCATCATTAATCTTTTATGTGACAACTGGCAAATTAGGGAGCCATTTTGAAAACCCGCATTACTTTAAAAATTATAATTTTGGATTATTTGAAAAAGTTTATTTTGACGAGATATTTTATGAACGTTGGAATGTGATTTTAATCGTACGTTATTTATGTGATTCGATTATTTATTAATGGTTTGGTTTGGTTCATTCGTGACGATTTATTTTGAGATCATTATTTTGGCACTACATTGACTCCGGCACTAAGATAACCTAACAATTTTAATTATTTTAATTTTGGTTCGGATATTTATACTTTTGGAACGTATCGCGAGGTTTTTGATTATTTGGAACGATTTCGGTTCGAGAGAGTTGCTTCGTTTTAAGAGGTTTCGGGTTTGGTCCGTGTATTTACACCGGACTACTTAACCCCCTTTACCCCTTAACATTATTATTATTATTATTATTAATAAAAACTTTTTTTTTTAATAAGAGTAAATTACAAATCGTCCTTGTGGACACAACCCACCAACACCTTCACCAACATTCATCACTCTCTCTCTCTTTTAATATATCAACACCACCTCCACCTTAAACCCCCAATAGCACCACCACCGCCACCCTCGCACCAAAACTAACACCACCATCTTAATCATCTTTTCCCGATCTATCTATTGGTATAAACCACGCGCGATTTGGACAACCCTAACATCCCGTACGAATTAACACCACCACTTTAACACCATTTTTCTTACATTTCCTTGTTGGGTTTTTAAAGAAATCGAGTTTTGGAGCTTTATTGAAGGTGAGTGGCCACGAATCTTATTCGTGCGCCTCGATTATTACCCAATCCGTGGGTATATGGGTATTTTCTTGATGGGTTTTGATGAAATCTTGACTAAAAATGATGGGGAAATGATATTTTGTCATTAAAAATCCGTTTGGTATCTTGGGTTTTGGTTTTGACGCGAGTTTGATACTCGATTTGTAACATGGGTCGCGTTTGGTTTTGATTGTTGGCTCGTATGGAGCATGGCCGAGACTTAAGGTCTCAGTGAGACCCTTTTTCTTGGCTCGTTGGGAGTCCAAGAGGACTCATGGTCCGATATTATTGATTCTTTGTCGATTTGGATTAGCCGATTTGATGTTGTGTTTGTCTTGGGTGTGCCGCGACCTCGTATGGTCCGTTTGGCAGATTTGGTTCGGCTCGTTTGAGCCTATGTCGTGGCCTAGTATAACACCCCGTAAAAATTTTCCTACGATTAACACGTTACCATAACATAGATTAACCATTTTTACAGGAACAAAATTTTTTTATGCACGACCTATTATGTGAACCACTACGATATTTGTGATTGACCATTTACCCAGGAACGATGCTTACACACAACCTTGATAGATTTAATATCGCGAATATAAATATATTTATATTTTAAACGTTAATAATTAAAACTATACGTTTCGTACATTTAACGTACATTATTTATATCATCCCGGAGCCTACGAAAATTCCCGAGACTACTCACTAATATTTTTGGAACATAACCCGACTCTCGAAACTCACGAATTGGGCCTACGTGACCCAAAGGGCCACACTTAAACCCAAACAGCCAAACTAAACGGACTGCTTAATCCTTTCTTTTTGTTTTGGGCCCAATCCACAACATAAGCCCACCAGGCCTGCCCAGCGATGGGTGTTTGTGTTAGCTTATTTTGTTTTCTTCTTCTTTTGTTTTCCAGCCGCGACCCAGCCCCAAAACGCCCTGGTTATTTCGCAATTTCAACACAAGACACCTACATATTATTGCTTCAATCATTCCACCTCGTGCCATAGAAACACGAATGGTATAAGATACACCCTCCCTCGCACGTTCACTACCCTAAAAACGACCCAAGCAAAACCCGAAACTCACCTTTGGCATTTTTACCCAAACGTGTCACCAGCCCTCTTAGCACCTCCCATGCTCCCCAATCACCACATAACGAATCCTAAACATCACATAAGTGTCAGAGAATGTCAGAAACTGAATGTGACATTTTCTTTGGTTGTTTTAACTCGATTGGACATAAAATAGGTGGCATATATTCGTTTCAATCCAACACACAACCACTTGCTTATTATCACACTCCAAACTCACTATATAAACCTCCTATACAAGCTCAGTTGAAAACACACACACAAAAACGTACCATATTCAAATTTCGTGAAGTTATAGTGTCAATTTGGGACAAACTTCTTGCCTAGTGAACGGAGGATAGAAACAAGATCAAGGAACCATTTTTGCTCAATTTGAACCCTTGCTGAGTCGTGAACCACTCTACATTCATCATTTGTACCAACTCGAACCATATATTAAGTTTACGCCACCCCTAGGGGTGAGGTGAGAATACTTGAACCATCTTTCTATTTATACATTTCATATTTTGATTTTTGCACATTCACTTTGTCTTAATCTCTCGTAAATTTAGAACGTAACATATACCTTTTATTCGACCCTCTAAATGTTTAATATACTAATAAACGAGATATACAAAGCTTTGAACTAGATAATAACGTATACTTAACAAACATAACACGTTTAGAAGGTCACAAACACATTCGAAATGATTTTAAAGACTTAGAATATTTTCAACCTTGGAACTATTTTCAGAAAAATGAATTGGACCGATTACTTTGGTCTCGTAAATAATTATTTCGACACATAACCTACTATTTTTATGATTCGACCTCGTTGACACCTTGGTAAACAATTGGGAAACACTTTTTATTCGAACCTATAAGCTTATATAAGCAGTATGCTCGACCCATTTTGAACCTACCAAAACTGTTTTTATAAAACTAAATAAGATAACACTTGGGCTTATTAGCCCGTTAAACAGTTTTTGAGCTTATTAGATAAGCTGATCGTAAAATCTCTTTTGTAATGTTTTTGTAACATAAAAATGAACCCGAGACCAGGCCCAAACCCCTCGTACACCCAATGGATCACGAAACCTTAACGGGCCTTAATAATTGACTCGTTAAGCCCATTTGTAAAAATAAGTACTTTTTGAGAAAATAAGCTTTTGAAATAAACTTATCTGATTATTTAGAGCTTATTAGAAAAATTAAAATGTTAAGTTTTGAATTTAATAACTTTTGGACTAAATTTGCAAAATATTCCTAACCGAGGGACCAAAACTGTCAAAACATGAAAATTTGGGTAGAAACTGTCAAAACTGTATTTCCTGAGTACTAAATTGTTAGAAATAAAACTTGGAGTTATAAAATGTAATTATTGACAAGAATTGGACCAAAAATGTAATATATATATATTCGGACTAACGGTGAAATTGTCATACCGTTAGGGCTAAAAAGGTAACTTTGTAAAACTTGAAGGGATTTTCTACAATATTATTTTATAAAAAAAAAAATATTAATATTTTATATGAATACACATATTTAGTATAATACTTTTATGAATTTAACTTATATAAATACGATATAAATAATCGCGTAACTATAATTAATAATTAACGATATAACGATACATTATTTTCTTCTAAAAATTACATCATAACACATCGCCTACATACCTCGACTTATTCTTGATAAATTTTCTATCGATCATCGATCATTACACTCACAAGTTATATGTATATATAACTTTGCTTTTTGAACTTCAAACATTTAAACGGACACGAGTTTTAATAACAAACTGAATGACAAATATTCGCGATAAAACGAGATTTAGACTATCAACTAAAACATACCATATCTTTTAGGTTGTGTGTGAAGCCGTTGCCTTGCATCGTTGAGATTATGTTACTACCACTACTACTGTACCACTAAGGTGAGTTCTTAGCCCCATTTTTATAATTATTTTATAAATATTTTGGGGGAGATACATGCTCAACTACTGCTTTTACTTTCACAATTATTTTAAACTTTCACATATTACTGTGAGTTCTTAGCCCCATTTTTATAATTATTTTATAAATATTTTGGGGGAGATACATGCTCAACTACTGCTTTTACTTTCACAATTATTTTAAACTTTCACATATTACTGTGAGTTCTTAGCCCCATTTTTATAATTATTTTATAAATATTTTGGGGGAGATACATGCTCAACTACTGCTTTTACTTTCACAATTATTTTAAACTTTCACATATTACTGTGAGTCATAGCCCCTACTCTTAATTGTTTTATAATGTTTTATAAACATTTTTGGGGGAGATACATGCTTAACTATTGTTTTATACTTTTACAAGTACTCGTTAACTATTTACATATTACTGTGATTTCATAGCCCACTCGTTAACTATTTTCCCGTGGGGGAGATACATGCTTAAAACTCGAATACAAGTCTTTTATACCGGGTATTGAAATACCGTCAGGCCAATGTTATTTGCTTAAGTTACTATTGCCAAAAGTCCCTCGATCATGAACCTTAATCACTTGAAGGGTGAACGTAAATAAATGTGGATAGTACTATTAGTGATTGACAATCCTCGTTTGGTTGTTGGAGAAAACACCAGGCGCACTTTCTTGTTCTTATTATAGGTTATTGACAAATACCTATCTTGAGGGCCTACTACTTACCGTCATAACTTGAGATTATGATTGGCTGTTAATCGTTGAGTATCATGAGCTTAAGGCAATAACAGGAACATTGAATTAAACTTATTGATTGTATGTGATTACAATACATTCTTAACTTGTGATTCGAAACTCGTGTTAAATGGATTTATAAACCAATTACTATTTTTGGTGTTGGCCCTGTGAAGGGCAGCCCAACGAACTATTTCTGAATTGATAAGGAAATCACTCATTTTCTAATTTAGAATTTAAACTATAAACTCTATGAACTCACCAACCTTTGTGTTGACACTTTTTAGCATGTGTTTATCTCAGGTAACTAAACAAGAAGGAACTTGAAGGCACGGAGTGGGCTTGTAACCCGGCATGGGCTTAAATAAACATTTTGACATATTTCAAATAAACTTGTTGTTTAAATTATGAAACATCTTGATGTCTCGAATATTTGGTATTTTGAATGAATTAAACTTTAAAGCGTCACTTTTGTGTCGTTTTCTATGATTGTGACAAAGATCCTCGAAGTAACACCCAAAAAGTCTTCCGCTGACATTTTAAGTCTTCCGCTGATGTGACGATTTTGGGGGTGTTACACCTAGTGGCCTTGGTTTTGAGTCCTTGTGACTCATGGTTCTAGCTGAGACCCAAGTGGGTCGTTTGGCTCGGGTTTGGCGTGGTAAACCAAACCATATAATATGTATCATGGATGTTTTCTTGTTATTGTTTTTATTGTGGTTATTATTATTGTTGTGGTATTATTTAGACCGAAGCTTTTGGATGGGTCAAGACACTTTGTGTTCTCGACATGGTATACTTGTGATTTGATGTTGGAGATGTGTTAACGAAAAGAGTATTTGCGGACCGATTGTGAGACGATCACATTAGATGACGAAGATAGGTTAGTCAGGTGCCGTAGTCGGACCCTAATGTTGTAGCACGTGGATATGGGATTGATTTGGACGGAGTTGATTTATTTATTTTGACATGGTTATTATTTTTTGACTTGGACTATGAGACGAGAGTGATGACTCGGACATGTGACCAAATTCTTATGACTCGATAAGTATTTAAAATCAAACATTAAAAACAATACTCGTAATAATATTATTGATAATATAATCGTTTATATACGTATATAGACGCGATAAACGTACATATATATATATATATATATATATATATATATATATATATATATATATATATATATATATATATATATATATATAAATGCGTATATTAATAATAAAACAATCACGAGTAAATGATATAATAATATAACGATAATTATTATACTATGCAAATAGTGCAATAAATGTCGGAATATTATTATAAATAAATAACTTGAAATAATGTCGAGAACTAATAAGTCGGGTGAGTAATAAATAAAAACATGACGACTTTCATAAATTTGGAAAAACTTATCGAGTTATACGAGTTGTGGTTATTTAAAGTTCAAGTGGGCTTTATTAAGTGACTTTTGTGTTGTCACGGATATATGACGATTAATATAAACATTTTCTATAACAAGCAACTTATTTAATCGACGGATTAGATCAAGTTATTTGGCTATATAAAATGAGTATATTAATGGGCATCGTATCCCACGATGCCCATAGGTTGTGGTATATGTATTAGGATAATAAATTACTATGTATCTCGTGGAATTTGGCCGATTCGACGATATATATAGGGAATTTATTGGACTACGATATATACCAAATAGAATTCTTTGTGCTATGTGCTTTAGGTTGGGTATAATTTTGGAACGATATATTGCGTAAATAAATATTGGAGATTTCCAAATCGACGGATTTGATATACTTCGATGATTTATTTAAATAATATATTGGGCTAATATTAGACCTATAGATGGTTTATTATTTTGTTCGTTGTGGCTTTTTGGTTTGAGTTGTGTCGACCCTTCACCCATATGGATACCAAACGTCGAATTTCAAATTAATATACGAGGATAATTCGAGAAATGGATATTTTTGGAAAGTAAAATGGAATACGTTCGGGAATGGGAATATTTGATTTTTGAGGAAATGATTTCTAAACGAGCTTGATATTGTTAGGAAGTGCCGAGTCTGTAGTTGCCGTTACGTGAGTTGCTTAAGTTTGCTTACGTCTTTCTTCTATCGATTTCTTTTGAGGATTTTCTGGACTTGAGGTGAGTCATAGCCCCACTTTTACTCTTGAGCTTTGTTTTCAATACTTGGGGTGAGAAACGTCCAAATATTTTATGTGGACTATTATCGCTTTGTTTATTTAAAACTTGATATGCTTATAGAACTAGGTAGGATTAAGCGAGGCCTAGTCCCGAACTAGGTAAGCTATTGATTGGTTGTTGAGCGAGGCCTAGTCCCGAACTAGGTAAGCTATTGGATTAATTATAGAGCGAGGCCTAGACTTGAGCTAGGTAAGCTATTGATTGGATTGATTTGGGCTATAGCGTGCACCTATAGGGTTGATTTGATTTGGTTGGATTATTTTGGTTGGATTATATTGGTTGGATTATTTTGGTTGGAGGATTGAGGCCTAGTCTAGCTAGCAAGCGTTTTGAGTATATGTCCACTATATTGAATTATGAATTTAAACCTATGATCTCACCAGCGAAAGCTGACATTTAGCACGTTTTCTCAGGTAACTAAGTGATGCCCTTTGGATACTTGGATTGGAGGCTTGGCAATGGCACCCGGTTATGGATCTATTTTCCAAAACTCTGATAAACTATTGTGGACCTATGTTTATTTCTATTGGGCCTTACTTTGGATAATTCTTGGGATAAATGTAAACTTTAAAACCCGTTTTGGTTGTGTTTTTCTTATGTTTACTTTATCTCGTTCTTTCATGACTTTGAATGGATACCAATCCCCGTAGCACCCCGAAAGCTTGTTGAGTCTTCCGCTGTACCAAATTTTGGGGGTGTTACAGATTGGTATCAGAGCCAAGGTTATAGAGAACTAGGTAGATAGACACCTAAACTATAACCGATTTTTACAGAAAACGATCCTCGACCATTGCCCGCCAGCCCGCCAAGCCGAAGCATCATTATTATTATTGAGGTATAATGAGATGATTATTAGATTTGGGATTCTTGAGATGATTTGAGGATTTGAGGTTTATTGATTTAGTGATATGATGGTGTTTTGAGGAATTATATGCGTTTTGAGGAATTATACGGCTTAATTGCTTTACGAATGATTTTAGTAATACGGTATTTTAAATCTTTCTTGACTATATATGATTGGGAATTATATGATGATTTTGATATGGTATTTTGAGTTCGTGATTTAGTTGTTTTGAAACACTTACACCTACCCTATGTCGTTGTCACAGACTATGGCCTCCCATATGTTTGACGTTGTTGAGGATATTCTTACTGCACCTGTACACCCAGCACAGATCACCACGGCTCCAGATGATCCTTATAGGGTTGCCATGCATTCAGCTACTGTGTCACCAACAGCTTCTACTTCAACACTGCCTGTTGCATCTACGCAGGGACCCTCATCTTCTCTAGGGCTCCCTGGTACATCGAGGCAGCTTACTCTTCATCAGGCTTTGGCTCGTGTGGCTCCACGTTTTGCCCACCGAGCTATGGCACGTATGTCGGTACGCCCTACTTCACCACCTTTACAGTTGGATGCTCACTCTCTCCTGTCAGATGCACCACCTGCATCATTGCGTCGTCGTCCTAGATCACCAACCCCTTCACCACATGGTTCACCTGTTAGGAGACGACGATTGATGATGTACTCTTCCGATGAGGAGGAGGAGGAGTACGAGGGTGAGGATGAGGCTGATGACCCTCAGGAGGCTGAGCAGGGTGATGATGATGACCCTGAGGAGGAGGATGACCCTCAGGAGGAGGAGATGCCTGATGATGATGATTTGTTAGTGCCGCCAGCTCAGGCTCAGGAGCCTAATTCACCTATACATCCGATTGAGCCTGTTTCACATGATCATCCATTTTTGTTTGAGTTGCCACCTGGTAGTCCCGTTGAGTCGGATGCATCTTCTGAGGTTTCTGCTGAGCATGCAGAGTTAGGTGAGACTGGTAGGATGTGGGCTCAGATTACTGATCTTGGTGAGAGAGTTACACATATGTCTGAGCGGATTGATAGGGTGACCGTTGAGTTCATTGGGGAGTTGAGGATTGACATGGTTATGGCTGAGAGGAGAGTTACCGAGATGAGGAGGGGTTTGATGGAGATTCACGAGCATATCGAGAGTTTACAGCGAGGTTTTATTACAGCTTGAGAGGCCTACCGCAAGTTATGGCAGAAGAATGCCGAGCTGGAGAAGGAGGTGGCTGACCTCAAGAGAGACAGCGACACCCATGGTGTGGAGTTAGGATCACTATGGAGAGAGCTTGAGGGCTTGAGGCAGGAGTTGAGGAACCTCCGCCAGCAGCATGGCTAGATGTTTGGGTTATGTTATCTTGTTGCTTTCTACACCGAGGAGTGTTCGGTTAGAAAAGCTAGTTATCCTATTTTGATGTACTTTCCGTTGATTATTCGTCTCGTTTGGAACGATTATTATCTTTTGTGTTTTTCGGTAGTTGGAACGATGTTGGATCTTTATTGTATGGTTGATGGTTATTATTATTATATGGTATTATGTGGGTTTTGGATATTGTGGAAATTGAGTCCCTATTCGCTTTATTGATGTCTTGTGGTGTATTGTTGATATTCTTTCTATAACTTGGCTTCGTTGAACTAATTCTTGTTAAGCATATGATAAGTTCTATCGGAGACTCATGAACTTGTATGATGTTTCAGATCAATGGCCCCACGATGAAACCCCGTTAGAGCTACCAGAACTGGTCCTGCAACGACTACCCCTGGTCGTCGAGGACGCCGTCCTACTCGAAATGTTGAGACCCCTACTCCTGATAACCTGGACACTACTAACCGCAACAACAGGAATGATGTTCAGGGAGACAATGACCATGTTCCACTTAACGTACCTACTGTGGATCAAGCAATGATCAATCAACTTATGGAGCAACGAGTTGCTGAGCTACTAGCTGAGTCAAATCATTCCAACAATTCTGCTGGAACATTTCCACCTGTTCGTGATAATGGATGTAACTACAAGGAGTTTAAAATTTGTGGACCCGTTGAGTTTGGTGGAACTGAAGGAGTGGTCTACTTGGTTAGGTGGATGGAGAAGTCTGAGTCAGTGTTTAATGTCAGTGGTTGTGCGAAGAATGCGAAGGTAAAGTTTGCTTCTTTTACCTTCAAGGATGAAGCTTTAACTTGGTGGAACAATTATCGTAACTCGGTTGGGAGTAATGTGGCTTATGCTATGACTTGGGAGCAATTTAAGTCTTTGCTGATTTAGACTTACTGTCCAAGGAATGAGATTAAGAAGCTGGAGATTGAGTTCTGGAACCATAAGGTGAAAGGTACCGATATGGCAACTTACAATCGCCGTTATCGAGAGTTAGCATTACTTTGTCCCGATATGGTTAGGACTGAGACTCAAAGGATTGGGAGCTATACCGATGGGTTGCCGGTAGCTACAAGGAACGATGTGATTTCTGCTAAGCCTGCAAACATTCATGAGGCTATCACTATTGCTCAACAATTGATGGACTCATTGGCATTGGAAGAAGCTGAGAAAGACAAGAATGGAAAGAGGAAGAGGGATAATCACTCTAAGGGTAATGATCGTTGAAACAAGCGACAAACAACTACTAGAGCTTATGCTATGGGAGATGGAGACAAGAAGAACTACAATGGAGATGCACCCGAGTGTAACCGATGTTATAAGAATCATTCTGGACGATGTACTGTGATGTGCAAGAATTGCTCTAAGATGGGACAAATAGCTAAGGATTGTAGAGCTCGACCACTTGCTATGGTTCAAGGTACTCCTGAAACTATGAGTAAGGCAAATGTTACTTGTTATAGATGTGGAAAGAAGGGACATTATAGGAATGAGTGTAGGGAATCGTGGAACCGAGGAAATCAAGGACCGGGTGGTAATGGGTACAATAATGGAAACCGTGGAGCTGGAGGAAACCGTTGATGACAAGATAATGGGGATCAACGTGTGGAAGCTGGAGTTGCTCATGGAAGAGTGTATGCACTTGGGAACGAGAGAGGAGAAGATCCGAACGTCGTTACTGGTACGTTCCTTCTCAATAATCGTTACGCTTCCATACTATTTGATACCGGTGCCTATAAGAGTTTTGTGTCCACTAAGTTTGCACCCTTATTAGAGAAACCCCCGATGGCCTTAGGAATTGGTTATGATGTAGAGTTAGCTAATGGGAACATAGAGAGGATTAGAACTATCATTCGCGGTTGCACGTTAAACTTTCTGAATCGTCCTTTCAACATAGATCTTCTACCTGTCACGTTAGGAAGCTTTGATGTCATTATTGGTATGGATTGGTTGTCGAAGTATCGTGCTCATATACTTTGCGATGAGAAGATCGTGCGTGTGCCTTACGGCAAGGAGATTCTGAACATACCAGGAGATAGAAAGGATTTGAGAGGCCCATCTAGATTAGCAGTCATATCTTGCACTAAATTGCCGAAGCTAATGGAAAAAGGATGTTGCCTTTTCTTAGCTCAAATTTCTGAGAAAGGAGGGAAGGAGAAAAAGGAAAGGTGTATTGGAGATGTGCCTATAGTACGTAATTTTTCGGATGTGTTTCCCGATGAATTACCGGGAATTCCGCCTACTAGACAAGTAGAGTTTCAGATTGAGTTGATACCTGGTGCTGCACCCGTGGCACGAGCGCCCTATCATCTTGCACCTACTGAACTGGAAGAGTTGTCAAAACAATTAGCGGAGTTAGCCAAAAAGGGATTTATAAGACCAAGTTCTTCGCCTTGGGGAGCCCCGGTCTTATTTGTGAAGAAAAAAGACGGATCGTTTCGCATGTGCATTGATTATCGAGAGTTGAACAAGTTAACGGTGAAGAATAGATACCCGTTACCGAGGATCGACGATTTGTTCTATCAGCTTCAAGGATCAAGTGTGTATTCGAAGATCGATTTGAGATCGGGATATCATCAGCTTCGAGTTCACGAGGAAGATATTCCGAAAACGGCTTTCAGAACCCGTTACGGGCATTACGAGTTTCAGGTGATGCCGTTTGGGTTGACCAACGCACCGGCGGTATTCATGGACCTCATGAATCGAGTGTGTAAGCCTTACTTAGATAAGTTTGTGATTGTGTTCATCGATGACATTCTAATTTATTCGAAGAGTGAGAAGGAGCATGAGGAGTATCTAAGACTTATCTTAGAATTGCTCAGGAAAGAGAAACTGTATGCAAAGTTTTCTAAATGTGAATTTTGGATTCCGACGGTACAATTTCTGGGTCATGTGATTGATAGACAAGGAGTTCATGTAGATCCTGTTAAGATTGAAGCGATTAAAGATTGGGCTGCACCTGCGACCCCAACAGATGTTCGTCAATTTTTGGGTCTAGCCGGTTATTACCGAAGGTTCATTGAGGGATTTTCGAAGATAGCAAAACCGTTGACCAAATTGACACAAAAGAGTGTTAAATATGAATGGGGAGATAAGGAAGTTTAGGATTAGTAGAGAGCCGTAGACGGCCTCTTGATTTGATTTTGAGATGAGATCGCTATCTTATTATTGTGACTTAATATTGATATACATGTGAGCTTTGTGCAACGTCGAGGTCGCCTTGACTTTCTAGTCAACGGTTGACTTCGACAATGCCGTAACATGAGACTATTAGATGTTATATAATTATTATAGTCCGGGTGTGATGACTCGGACTCGTGAACTGAATAAATAATGACTCGTTAGGCAATTAAATTATATATATATATATATATGTATATATATATATATGTATATATATATATATATATATATATATATATATATATATATATATATATATATATATATATATATATATATATATATATATATATATATATATATATATATAGACTAAGGACCAAAAGGATGAGAAATAGCTATAACTACATATTAGAGATGCACCGATTTGAATTAGATGCATCCTTAATCTTTTAGATTAAGGATAATATATTTTCTAGCTAAAAATTAGATGCATATACGTATATTAAATGCATTTCATCAAGTTAGAAGAATCCTATGTATTTTTCGTCCTCTACAGGTCAAACTTATTGCCAGTACTACTTTGCATCTTTTTCACTTCAAAATCACTTTCAAAACAAATTAGGATGCATATAAATTAATAGAGATGCATCTAATTCAAGTTGATGCATCTCAAATATGTGGTTATAGCTATTTCTTATTTTTCTCATTTCAAATTTTTTCCTCACTGGATTCTTACCCTCTATATATATATATATATATATATATATATATATATATATATATATATATATATATATATAGGGAGGCGTTATTGTGGTGTACAAGCTTAAAATAGGTACACATGTGGACCGTTGGATCAAACTTGATATATGAGATTAGATATTATATAGATGAATGGCACAATTGTAATTAAATAAAAAACAAATGGCATTTGCGTACCAATTTTCTATGCGAACGTATATATCATTAAGGTTTCAATTAAAATAAAGTTAGGTAGCCACAATAACACACCCACCACAATTCTACCAGATATCATAATCCACAAAATTGATGAATCAATAAAAAATCCCCAGATTTTCGTTCTACATTTTTTCTTTAAATACAGTTGCAATCATAAACAACTAGTTTAGCGATTTTTGAACCCCAAGTGATCGACAACGGGAATGAAGAAGTAATGCTTGGTAATTGATACATTGTTCGTCTTTTTTATTTTATTTTTATTCAATGAATATAGATTGTTTGTTAATTTAGCCGTTGGTTTTTGGTTTCACTCCGACGAAGTGGAAGATTGTCAAATGTTAGACGACCAAACAGAGATAATGAGGAATATGAACTAATAGATCTAACTATTGATGGAGATTGTGAAGACGAACAAGGTATTGTGTGTATTATTTGGTATTGTGTATTTCTTCTTTAGAACATACCTTTTTAATTATTGGGTAGTGAGTGGTTTATTTATTTGTATTAGCTACTTGTTGTGTATGACTTGAATAAGTTGTATAAGCTTCTTACCTGACTTTTGTGTATGAGTTGAATGGGTTGTAGAAGTTACTTAGCTAACTATCAGTTTCATAAATGTTTTGAAAATATGCTATTACATGATTATTTGTATTAGTTTCATATGGTTGTTTTTGAAATAAGTTATTTGTTGATTATGTGTATTAGTTGAAGTAAGATATTGTGTATTGGTTATTAGGTGATTTGAAATAAACTAACATATAGCTGTTGTGTATATTAGCTATGTATAACTGTTTATAAATAAGCAATTAATTGATTATGTGTATTAGCTATACTCAGATAATTATGTGTATTAGAAGAAAATCACTTATGTGTATTGGTCGGTAATGATTCATGTGTATTAGTTGCATCCATGTACGTGTATGAGTCGCTAAGGATTCATGTGCATCAGTTGCATATATGTTTTGTACTAGTTTAGTATGTGTGTTAGTTGAAATAAACTTATGTGTATTAGTTGATATCGCACTACTCATAAAAAGTTTTAAATAAACTCATGTGTATTAGTTGATAATTTATGTGTATAAGTTTTTATGGTTCATGTTGTATTTAAGAGTGTAAAGTTTTAGTTTTTTTTTTTTTTTTTTTTAATTTTATTTTATTTTTATATTTATGTGATCAATCAGATAACGCTATTGATGGACGTTTTATATCTTTTGACCTAGTTATCCCATATCACACAGCTATCTATGTACCAAACGGCATCAAAACGTTTTTGCTCTCAATCAAGAAACCAACTGTAAGTTTTTTCTTTGAATCTAGTTTCAAATTTCAACAGATCGTTTGCTATTTTCGTGTTTTTATGTTTTCATTGTTTACATGTGTTTTTCTCAAGATATAATAAGTGTAGAATCTTACTGCAATGTGTTTACATGTGTTCTAATGCAATGTGTTTAGTGGTATGAACTTTACATGTCTACTGGTCTTGTTATTGTTTAAGGTCCTTTGAGAACTTTTTTTTGTGACTTCAGTTTGTGATTGATCATTGTGACTCTTTTATTTGGAAGGTAACATTTGTGTTTAACATTAGTACTTCAGATATTACGTGGTCTGCTACATAGTTTTTTTTGTTAGTAAGTTTGCTTAATGCAGCAAAAAAGATAGTGTGGGCTGTTATACCAGCAAAAAAGATAATATGGTATGCTAAGATCGAAGATTGTTAGAAAGTTTATTGTTCTTGTGATCATAGTTATGAGTATTTGCTCTTGATATTCTATGCATTACCCTAGACTCGTCCGGCGACTGTGAGAAAATGACTTGAAAACTAAAAATTGTATGTGGTGGATAGGCCGCCTATCATCTTCAATGCCAAATTATTTTAACATATTTACCTGTATATATTCAACTCAAGTATCATTCTTTAATAGTTTAACTTATCAATTATAGAACAAGCCTAAAGCATGTTAATCTAGTTTCTGAAGTTTAAGCAACAATAATATGTTTCTGATTCGAGTATGTTCAAGATGATCAGACTGTTGCTGCTATCAACACGTGATATCTCATTTCAAGCCTATTTTGCTCACTATAACAGTTGTGGCAAGGGCCAACATTTAGCATGCCTTGACTAATATACTTTTAAATGTCTGAACTTTCGAGTTGTATCAGTTTAGAGTGTCAATTTTACCATCGCAACAGTAGTTCAGCAGTAAACACTGGAATTTGTTCTTGTTAGTGTGAGGGCCTTTGTGAATTTGTTCTTCTTAGTTTGTGGGTCTTACCTTATGTTGGTTTACTTATCAAATATTAAATGTTGGTTTACATTATCATTATGTCTCATGCGTAGGGATTTGTGTACTAGATTTTTAATATGTTTGTTTGTCATGCATATATGTTTTGTCCAATACTATGTTTGTTACCAAACTATCTTTGTCTGACATGTGTACTGAAATTGAAGGTTTGTGTTTTAAATCATCATGTCTGTGTTTTATTCACAAACAGATCATCGTTCTTACACAAGTGCCACAAGGATGAAGAAAAAAAAAGAATTTCTGAAAAGTAAACATTTAAAGACCATCAAACTTTGACATTCTTTTGTCAAAAAAACGATTTTTCAAGCAAAAAGTAGTGATCTTTTCGCCTTGATGCAGGACTGATGTTTGTCACACAATCATAACCAATCAATATTTGTTGGTATTTTAGTGTAAAATAGATTGAGTTTAATGTGCATATAAGGGTCGACACTTATATGAATATTAACTGGACTAACGGGGGTTCCAAGGGGGCGGTAGCCCCCTTGGTGGGGGTTCGGGGGCAACGCCCCTGAGAGAAGCAGGGTCCAAGGGGCAGCGCCCCTGGCTGGGACTAAATTTGCTATGTTGCTATGTCAAAAATTACTCAGAAAATTAAATTTTTCGGAAATTGAGGGACTAAATTTGACAGCTTGAAACCTTGAAACTGCCAAAAGGTTGTTAACCCTAAATACGTATCACAAGGATACAGAAACGAAAAAGAAAGAAATAGAAAAACGTTTTTCTGATCTGCAAACACAAGAACAAACACAAACTTGAATCAATTAGATTTTATCCGGTCGTTAATTGGTATCCACTCCAATTTAATCGATCTGAAAGCGTTCATACTCGTGACTTCTAATTGCTATCAGGATACCCTATCACCCACATACGACAAATAAAGAACAAAGATCGATTAAATTTGTTGAAGATGACGAACCTGATTCTGTGAAGGATATTATTTATCATATAAACTGATACAATATTTTATTTGTGATAATCATGGTTGGAGAATCTTTCAACATATATGGATTAAAGCCAGAGCAGTAATTGGAAATTTCGAATCAATGGAATCTGGTATGTTTTTCTTACATGAACTTACATGTTACTAGTAATTTGTTAATCATCAGTATTTGGTATGAACGTGCATGGGCAATGAGCATGTGATTAATTATGGATTATAAAAAGAAAATTCAAGTAAATGGAAGGAATACTAATGATTAATTTATTTCTGCATATTGAAATAAAATATGATTTTGGCGGGTAACCGTTGTTATGTTTTGCCATAATTGATCATAGGAATTATAACAATGTTTAAGGATATTTGATCAAATATATAAAGTCACATGTTATATATTGTGATAATGGTTTATGATCATTAAAATATTGATAAACTTCGAACGATCGATGAGTATGAATTCTGAAAATGGAAATTGCTTACTGCTTGTTATACGAGTTGTTAAGAATTGCATATTTTCTTGTGATGGAATTTGAATAAACAAGGTATTTTGTTTGAGGATTTTATGCGAGTTCTCTACTTGTTTGTGATACTTTAATTGCCATGACGAGTATAAAGGTTGGTGCTTTAAAATTGTTCAAAATTACTTTGGTTTGAATAATGGTTTGTGATCAATGATTGGTCTATAACACCATGTGAAAGGAATACTTATCTCTCATGTGATCATTTCAAGATCTGGATAAGGAATTTGACGATTCACGGGCAATTTGGCGGGTTTATGTGCCAAACATGATGACGTTAACTTATTATCATGTTAAAGTTAGTTGTTTGCTGTCGAACTAACTAAATGGTGATTGCATAATTTGTTATTTAGTAAAATCATGGTGTGGAAGTCATGTTTTCTGCAACAAACTTGTAGCAAAAGAGAAATAAGTTTTATTGAACTTTTACTGTTCATGGGTAATATTAAAGACTTGATGCAAATTGCATGATAACACCACATTGCATGTCCTTTTAATAATGAGCAAATTGGAACACGACATTTAGAATGATATGAAGTTATTGGTTTGATAACTTATATAATTAATGGTTATGTAATCCAATAGAATATTTATTTTCTATTGGGATTGGGGTGCATAACAATTATTTGTGTTGGGAATTTTGTTTAACAAATTCTAGTATCATTCTTACGATCCATTTTGCTAGTGGGTAAGTGAATATTGATCATTTTAACAGTACCATTTGTTGGATTACAAATTTGGTTGATTTATTTTTACTATACACAGTGTATGAAGTATGAACCATGTTTGTTTTTATCGGTTAAGGATTTACGAAATTAGTATCAAGTATACACCCCTCTGTTTATCAGTTTATGTGTTTGACAGATATGTGGTTTTGAAAATAAAAGTTATAAAATCATTGTTTGGCCATCAATGGTGTATTTAATTACTTTTACTAAATCACATATCATTAGTATTACATATTCATGATTCATAAATTCCATTAGCAAATTAAAATTTGCTTGATTGGTGATTTTTGTTCTGTGTCTGAATGACTACAGTTTAACTAAAATGATACTAACGTAACCTGTAATTCTTATGGCATCAAGTTAAATATGCCATGGTAGCATCCTTGAGTGATATACCATGATGCTATGAACAAAGTACTTTAGTACTTGAAGAGAACTTGGTTTTAGATTACAACGGGATTATTTCAAACTATAAGGATAAATTGATGCATGTTGGATAAATGATCAAGGAGACTATGAATCTACAAACGATGGATTTTACGCTTGGTAGAGATAGTTTTGGGATCAAAGGAAAAACGTTGCGCAACGTATCCAATGATGACATCAAGATAGTTTATTTGATGCTTCTTAGTTTAAAGAAGTGTATGGTTAAATGACTTGATAATAAACATATGGTATTATGTTTTAAAGTCAATGCTACCATGTTTAATGCTTGTTATAGCATAAGATATCAATAGCTTACCACTTGACAAAGTGGTTCGCAAGAGACGTAGTGCACAAAGTCGGAATTTAGCTGATCATTTAACCAAAGGTTATGTAGAGATCTCGTGAAAGGATCAGCTGTGGGATTAGGGTTAAAGTCCATATAAAAGCTCTCATGTTAAGATACCCAATTCCCACCTAATATGACGTTAGGTGCTGAATTTTGAATGTGGAAAGCTTAACATCTAGAGTTTGGAACACAACATTAAATTATCCCAAAGGTATGTGTTCGGTTCTGCAAGATAAAGAAGGTTGAAGTGTTCTTCTTAATAGTTCTTTTGAAAAATTGCATTTGCAGGTGCGAGATTAAAAGAACTACCTATATGAGTACGAAGTTTAGCTGCTTCAAGAAGTTGGGACTTGGCTTCGATGTACTCAAGAAAGGATAGGGACATAGGCTAGTAAAATAATGTGTCAAGTAAGAAATTGTGTATGTAAAACTAATGTGTATATTATCTTCATGTATTCAATAGCGATATTACAAGGTTCAATCTTTCGGGAAACCTTGATATCCGAATATTTGGAATGTGTATTATACTAATATGAAATTCAATCGTCTCGACATTTCATTTATGCATTAGTTTGATTGTTTGCTGTGAACTAGTTAGTTAATTTATGATTACACTAAAATGGGGGAGGTTTGTTGGTATTTTAGTGTAAAATAGATTGAGTTTAATGTGCATATAAGGGTCGACACTTATATGAATATTAACTGGACTAACGGGGGTTCCAAGGGGGCGGTAGCCCCCTTGGTGGGGGTTCGGGGGCAACGCCCCTGAGAGAAGCAGGGTCCAAGGGGCAGCGCCCCTGGCTGGGACTAAATTTGCTATGTTGCTATGTCAAAAATTACTCAGAAAATTAAATTTTTCGGAAATTGAGGGACTAAATTTGACAGCTTGAAACCTTGAAACTGCCAAAAGGTTGTTAACCCTAAATACGTATCACAAGGATACAGAAACGAAAAAGAAAGAAATAGAAAAACGTTTTTCTGATCTGCAAACACAAGAACAAACACAAACTTGAATCAATTAGATTTTATCCGGTCGTTAATTGGTATCCACTCCAATTTAATCGATCTGAAAGCGTTCATACTCGTGACTTCTAATTGCTATCAGGATACCCTATCACCCACATACGACAAATAAACAACAATATTGTGATGCGATAATTGAATGCTAAGGATGCTACAGCTTAAGATGGTATGTGTTTGTATATAGTGATTTAATTGTCTCATTTTATTTGGTGTGTCTGTAGATAAGGACGCTATAGCTGAAGATGGACAATCAACGGACGATGATTTTGTTTCTCATCAGAAAGCAAAGATACCTAAAGTTACTGTAAGTAAAAAAAAACCATTTACTACAAAACGGTTTGAACAGAAACGAAAAGTAGGATCAGAAACTAGAAAAGGAGGAAAAAATAGAGTGGGTCTAGTGTTGGTAGAATTGTCAATAGAGTACATTCAAGAAATCCGCTAGGCTATTTCTTTCGTGTGATAACACAGCTGTCGGATATTCAAAAGAAAAAGGATGAAAGAAGCATGGGTTCTAATGAATTTCTTGAGTTTAAGATAAAGGATATACCGACCCGTCTAGCTTACTGGTTGTTAGACAGGTTTGATGAAAACACACGTATCTTGGATGTAAATGGTAGGAGAATAAATATTACACTAGACGTAGTTAAAAAATATGCTAGGTGTACCTGGGGGAATGTACTCATACATGTTCGTGATAATTCAGATTATAGGAACCCGTTAACAAGGCGGAGGATGGAACAATTTGGGAAGGGTATTAAAAGGTATTACAATACTCATGTGGCAAATGAAATCCTGAAAACGAAACGAGGTGGATGGATGTTTAAGTTAAATTTTCTGGTATTGTTTTTTTCAACAATTGGTGAGCTAAATTTGAGCAATACCAGTGGAAGAAAAGAAAGGGTTACATAGGACTGCATTTGAAACCATCAAGTTGTGTGTCTCGACCAAGTTTGAAGTGAAATGAACTGTTCTGTAGTTTGGATTTAATAAGTAGCAGTAAGACTGCAATTTTATTATGCTTGTGTATTTTCAGTTTATTGTCGAAAAAAATCTCGCGTATGCTTACCGAGTAACCTTTAATTTATGTTATAACAAGCCAATTTTCTTTCAAGTAGTTTATATTAGGTGTCATACAATTTGGTTGTATACAAACTTAAATAGGATGTGCATTAGAAACTTTGTGTATGATTCATGTGATGTTTGAAAATAGAGTAAATTCATGAGGTTTTATGTTCTTTCTGGATTTGTATTACAAAGTATAGTGAAAAGAAGACAAGGTTTCCAATTTGAAAACAAAGTATGTTCTTTCTGAAGTTGTACACATTATAGTGAATTCATTAAGGTATCTGATGCATAAGTGAAAAGTGATAAAAGATATAAAGTAATAAAAGTTATAGACAAATGACTGTTGCGCCAAAAAAAGGTACTGTAATTGGGATGTAGGACGTTGAAAATATAAGGTTATATGGGATGAGGGCATTTAACATGGGATTACAACAAAAAAATCAAATCATGGAAAATACTAGATTACTATAATACCCTTATAGTAAATGTCTAATTAATTCATCTTATTTATTTTGATCTTGATCTATCAACTTTATCTAACGGTCCACATATGTGCCTATTTTATCTATTTTAAGCTTGTACACCACATGAAGGCAAATCTCTCTCTCTCTCTCTCTCTCTATATATATATATATATATATATATATATATATATATATATAATAATAATAATAATAAAGTTAATGTTAAATATTAACTAACGAATTAGATTAATATTTGTTGAAAACTTTATTATTATATAAAAATGGGATTGATTTTCAGACAAACAAATAAAACAAATGCTTTTGAAAATAAAACACAAAGGTCTTTCAAGTATAAATATTTATTCGACATGAGTTATTGAATCGTCGAGTGCTCGCAAAACTAAGAAATACTATTTATAATAGTATTCATTTATTTTCACCTAATACATGTTGAGTTACGGATCGGTTTAACATTAATATAATCAAACCACTACGGTTATCGGACCTATTGGACTAACAAGCCCAATAGGGGACCGACTAGTGTGTTGGGCGACCATATTAATGAGAAACGTATCCTACTACTAATATAGATGTGGTTAAACTTATCAAGTTCACGAACTTGATAACTAATCAACCCTTCGTACGAGAACTTATCGAATCTTAAGGTTGTATCATTTGACCATAGCTTTGATATGAGACTTAACACAACAAATTTCATCAAATTCTCGTATTTTCAAACACATTTGAGATCTCATTCTAATACTTTGCTCCTCTCTGATATTTTGCTCCATCAGAATGGATGCATGAATTTGAAAATTCATGTTTTGAACCTAACCGACCTTGCTAAATTTTTTAACATACACAAAAAGAAAAAGAACAAAAACAATTGACAACTCAAATTGATAATTGCAGCTATACTACTCTGATAATTTGCTTTACCAGAATAGGTGCGTAAATGCAACAACACAATACTAATCTCAATTTAGGTGAACCAAGTACATAAGAGTATATAAGCAAGGAAGGTTTCTTTTCTCTAGCAATGTGGGACTGATAACTCAAAACTCAAAATAAAAACTAGATTTGATTAAAGAAGTCACTTAGTAAACAAGTACACACATCAAATTTTAGTCATGTAAGATTTTAAAAAGCAGATTTTTATAACATGAATGGTCCATAAAGATCATTCCAATTCTATATGGTATCGCTATGACAATCATATCATTATATATTTGGAAGTTGGAACAAGCCAAAAGATTATTTAAAATTAAAACCCAAATTCAAGTAAATGTCACACTCGCAAAGATAAAAATGCTAACAAGCCCGGCAAGTCGACAACCACAAAAAATGGCAATAAAAAGTCATAAGGAAACAAGAAGATCCAATATGCAATTCGAATCAACTCCAAATACGTGAATCATAATAAGAAGTACCAAAATGCAAACTCGCCTAAAAAAGAATGATTGTAACTTTTTGAAGCCTTTGAGAAACTGTGACAGTCAAGCAACTTTTTGAAGCCTTTGAGAAACTGTGGATGAGTTCTGACTTGTTTGATCTTCAAATATTTCTAAAAAAATTGACTCATAATTTATTTTCATAACTAATAAGCAACTTTCAAGTCAGAATTCATTGGCTTCTCATGAATTTCTTAGCCTCTTCAATTGTGAGGTCCACGGGGTTCCAATTGGTCACACAGACCATAGGCTCAAGAAATTGGCACAACCATATCCGTCTGACTACCCACAGCATTCACCCCACTAGTCTGACGCGCCACAGATGTTGGCTCACTTAGCCCAGAACCACCAACCTAGCCATCAAAACCTGGTCAATTAGGATTAACCACATCCACTTGAAGAGCCACACCATTCGCTCGACTGGCCTTACCCACCACAGAACCTGACCCACTTGGCTCAGACACACCTAACCCATTAGGGTTAGCCACACCTGATAGAAGACGGTTCTGTTGGTTTCCATGCCGCTTCAGAAATTGGTCAGCAGTTCCAAGTTATTTGGCCTTCGTTGAACCGTGGCAATGTAGGTCTAACTGCCTTTTGTTTCGTCTGGCTATCAATATATGTACCATCTTTTCGTTTTCTTGTCGATGGTAAAGTTTCATTTTTTGATCCATCATCCGCACCGACAGGTATTCGAGGCATTGATCTTTCCCGGGCGATACTGGCATTTAAATGACACCTTTTGGGTTGCTTTCATTAAGACCCGAAAGTACCTTCGCCAGCAGGAGTATCAGTTGCGTTTGGCATTGGAAGTAGCTTAGGAGTGGGTTTTAATAGGCGTCCACAGCTCGATGCACATGGGCAAGGCCTAGCTAGAATGTATGTGTTCTACGTCACTGATGGTTCTTCCCGAATCATGACAATCACTCGAACAGTTGATGGATTTACCTGCATTTATGGTCATTGCCAATGTTATCATTCAAAGATCTATAAAAAAAAGGAATTTAATTGCATATAATACTATTATGCCTATTCATTTTGTCCATTTTAGTCGTTTTTAGCATGTGTGTCCTAACACACTATTCGTTTCGATTCTTGATCATCGACAAAAGAAAAAAGTTGCTGTACAATATCATCTATAAAGACTACTACACATAATGTTGTATCGATGAAACTAAAACGTGTACTATTGTCAGTTATGCTAAGCAGTTACATGTGTATATATACTAACCTCCGCACAATTCTTCGGTAGCACCAGCCACCTACTCTTCCCAGTATCAGTAGCAGTCAATATCTTTTCAAATAAGGGAAAAAGTTTCACCTTGGGTTCTTCTGGACGATCCTGGATTTCTTCTACCCAGAAACCCAATCCGAGAATTTTCTCCAACACTCCTACACACATATTACCAAACTCACTCAATTCATTCCATAATTATAATTAAACGCTCCCATCACACAAACGATTTCCTGGTACGCATTTAAATACCAGTTTAATCTGTTACCTAAACCTCCCATTTAGTACTTTGCCACATCTAATAGAGACTCAAACAAACTGAAGAAAATCCAGTAAAACAATGATTTATTGTGTCATAAAAATCACAGTTCTTACAATTAATACTACTATGTACTAAAGAACATATATATCCTAAGAATCGAGAAGATACCCTTTTTTAATCTTCACCTCTGGATTTGGCAACAAAATGGTTGGGATGGTGAGAGTAATAGTAACAAATGGCTTACCAATGTCCGGCTTTAATAAGGCATGTGATATTAATATTTAAAAGGTGCCATTCTTGGGGAAAGAATCCTTATATCGGTAACAATATAGTTTACTTAACAAATACTAACAAGTTAAACATAAAAGGCTTACCATCGATTCTTTAGAAACTTTCTGTGCCATGAGAAGAGTTCCATTAGCATGGTTCTTCATTCAACTTGTACTTTGAGATGTACATATTCCGGCTTGAAATGCCTGGTAAATAATGTAATCGGTTGTTATTCCTTGATCAATATGTGGTACAAACATGTGTATAAATAACACTACAATGGGCCTAAATACAATAATAAACCAATACACGAATGGGCCATAATATAATCCTCTGACAGCCCCCCTCAGTTTGAGCGGGAGAGGAACGAACACTCAAGCTGGAGCGAAACTCATCAAACAAAGCTGTAGGTAAACCCTTGGTGAAGATATCGGCATACTGATAACGAGACGGAACATGAAGAACACGGATATGACCAGTAGCTACTAAATCCCGAACAAAATGAATGTCAATCTCGATATGACAAGCGTGGCCGTAGACAGTGGTGTATGAAGCTCTCTTAATAAATTGCGTAACCAAGAAGTCTCTGCAACAGCATTGGCAACTCCCCTATACTCAGCTTCAGCACTTGATCTGGAGATCGTAAACTGATGCTTAGAAGACCAAGAGAGAAGGTTGTGCCAAGAAACACACAATAACCTGAAGTAGACCGACGTGTAGTAGGACAACCAGCCCAATCTGCATCTGAGTATGCCACCAAAGAGGTCGTAGATGATGAATAAAGCTGTAAGCCATAGTCTAAAGTACCCCGTACATAACGTAAGATCCGTTTGAGAGCAGAGAAATGTGGCTCCCGAGGATCATGCATAAAAAGACAAACCTGCTGAACAGCATATGATATGTCAGGTCTGGTAAAAGTGAGATACTGGAGCGCACTAGACTGCGATACATAGTAGGGTCAGAAACAAGATCACCATCCACTGTAAGTTTGGTGTCTGTATCAACAGGAGTTCGACAAGGATTACAAGAGAGCATTTTGGCGCGCTCAAGAACCTCAGTAGTGTTAGACGATGGGTTAGGCTGTGATTAGGCCCGTGGTATTTGGCCCATATTGTAACATTATATATAGTCTATTATGTACCGAACTCATTATTCAATACATACGGTTCTATTATTCTACATGGTATCTTCACAATGGATACCTTGCGACAATTGTTGGCTAAGTTGGGGTTTACCTCTACGCCTAGCCAACCAACTCCTCCTGTTGCCTATACTACCAATACATCTCCAGTTGCCTATACTATGAATCATCATACTTATGGACCGGCTCAACTGAAATACCAATCCCAGCCTCTCTATTCGGCCCAAGTGTTTCCACAGGGTGTTCAGGGTTTACCACATGGGGTAGGTCATAATGTTGCTCAAGGGGTTCACGGTTTACCACAGGGGGTTCAGATTGGGGTGACAGGTTTGTTTCCACAGGGGGTTCATGTTCCGCAGGGGGTTCCATTTGCTGCAGGTTCTCAGCCGTTGCAAGGGGTTCAAGGTCTCTCACAGGGGGTTCAGTTTACAGGTTCACAACCTGGGGTTCAGTTCGGTCCAGGTATGGTTCAGCAAGGGCCATCATCAGTCGGTTTTAACCCAGGTCCACTACTAGCATCAGGTTTACAGGGTTCGAGTCAAGAGACTATTTTACCAGATGTTTTTAATACCACCACTCTTCAGTAACCGGCTGCTGGCAACTAGAATATGGATACAGGTGCGAGCTCTCACCTTAATGATTCTATACATAGTCTTAGTTATATTCTTAATGAGTGCATTTATCCGTCTGTTGCGGTTGGTGATGGGCGTTTCATTCCCGTCACTAACTCTGGTCATAGTATTTTGTCTACCCCTTTTCGTCCTCTTCGTTTAAATAATGTCTTAATTACTCCACATATTGTAAAAAATCTTATTTCTGTGCGTCAATTTGTTCGTGATAATTATTGCACTGTTGAATTTGTTCCTTTTGGTTTTTCTGTGAAGGACTTCCTAACTCGACGGGTACTCCTCCGTTGTGATAGCACGGGTGATCTCTACCCTGTTACGAAGCCTTCTCCCATTCCTCAAGCGTATCTTACAAGTCAGTGTACGTGGCACCAACGACTTGGACATCCAGGGAGTGAAGTGTTGCGGTGTCTAGTGTCTAGTGATTCCATTTCTTGTAATAAAGAGAAGCTTCCCGTTCTTTGCCATGCTTGTCAGCTTGGTAAACATGTGAAGCTTCCGTTCGTTAGTTCGTCTAGTTTTGTTACTTCTTGTTTTGATATTGTTCACTCGGATTTGTGGACATCCCCAATTCTGAGTGTTTCTGGTTTCAAGTATTATGTTTTGTTTCTGGATCATTATTCTCAGTATGTTTGGGTTTATCCGTTAATGCATAAATCTGATGTTTTGTCTAAATTTGAGTTGTTTCGTAGTTATGTTCGTACTCAGTTTAAATGTGAAATTAAATCGTTTCAGTGTGATCATGGTGGTGAATTTGATAATACTGCCTTTCATAAACTATTTTCAACCCATGGCATCCAGTTTAGATTTTCTTGCCCTCGCACCTCTCAACAAAATGGAAAATCTGAACGCATGATTCGTACCATTAATAATCTTATTCATACTTTATTGTTTCAAGCACACTTACCACCAAACTGTTGGACTGAGGCACTTAATATGGCCGTTTATTTATTGAATATTTTACCTTCCCATGCCATTAATAATGAAATACCCTTTACCCGACTTTTTGGTGCTACACCTGATTATAGTGTTCTACGTGTCTTTGGATGCCTTTGTTATCCACACATCAATACCAATCATAAACTGGGAGCCCGTGCCACACCTGCAATATTTTTGGGACACGCCGCCAATCATTTTGGCTATCGTTGTCTTGATCTCAACACCAACAAAATTATCATCTCTCGACATGTTACCTTTGATGAAACGGTTTTTCCGTTTCAGCCCCATCCTTCCAAGCCCACACCCTCATATGATTTTTTGGACGATTCTTCCAATCTCATTTCCACTATTATCAACACTACACCGATTGGTTCACCTTCCAACCCAACTCCTACTACACCTGTCAATATACCTGCCTCACCTGCACCACCAACGCCTCCACCTACTCCAGCAAATGATCCTATTTCTGTACCAACACCTCCACCCTCTCCACCACATGTTCATGTTCCTGCACCTCCACCTGTTATATCTACTCATCCCATGGTCACACGTT